>RJWK010007356.1:0-50099 GCA_004363435.1 Platanista minor | reverse complement strand
TCCTCTCCCCCAGCACCCAGGCTTTTGTGCTGCCCCCCACCCAACCAGCAGGGTGTGGCCTCTGTGAGGGTGGGGTCCACCTGCTTCCACCTCAGGTGTGTCCTCCCTGGGCATTCACTGAACGGGCTCCCACGAAGATGTCCTCTCCTTACACCAGAGGTCCCCAGACCCTGGGACCGGTCAGCGATGGGCTGCGTAGCGCTGCCCGCTGCCCGGGAGCACTGTCAGCCCCGCTACGTGGGTCAGGCCGCTGGAGCCTTGAGCCAGCCCGGAGCCGGGTCACATGTGCCGCTCGGCGTCTCGGGAGGGTCGCTGGTGACTGAGTGGACGGGACGGCAGCACCGGGAAGACAGGACTGTCCACTTTGTATTTAAAGCAGCATTTCTGGTTGAAAAGCAGCACATGTCGGGTATAGAAGATTTGAGACACGCAATGAAATGGAAGGGGAAAAATTTGAATTGCCCCTTATGTCGCTTCCTGGCGAGCGTACCGTTTTAAATTCTATTCTAGCCTCGCGTGCTTACTAATATTAAGGAAATACGGAGGCGTGAGGTTAGTTAAAATTCCTCCCTGTCTTCAGCTCACGGTTCGGGACTTGGCCGTGGGCGGACAGGCACTGGGGTTCGGGCTGTGCACGCGGTGGCCCCGGGGGCGGCGGGTTCCCCTCGGCCGCTGCGCTGGCCCCTCTGGTCCACTTTTGGTTTCCTTGGTGCAGAATCCCAGACGAGCAATCACGCCATCAAAGAACGTAAATACGTTTTTATCGTTTAAAGTCTTGTGAACCGGGACTTCACTGGCAGTCCGGTGGTTAAGGCTTTGCCTTGCAATGCAGGGGGTGCAGGTTGGATCCCTGGTCGGGGAGCTGGGGTCCCTCGTGCCTTGGGGCCAGAGAACCAACACATCAAACAGGAGCAATATGGTAACAAATTCAATATAGGCTTTAAAAATGGTCCACACCAAAAAAAAAAAAAAAATCTTTAGACATAACTAAATAAAAATCTCGTGAGCTGCTGGCACCTGTCACGGTGTGTTTGGGTGCGCTGTTGCCCAAGAGCTGGCATCCGCCTCTCAGCTTGGGAGATGGGACACAGCGACGGTGGTCCCTGGGTGCCATCCCCACCTTACCTTTTCAGTTTTTATTCCCTTCTGCATGTCGCACATGCAGAAAGAGAGTCCATCACACGTCAGCGTCCTCATGTGGGTGAGGGGCTGGGCGGGTGTCTGTGCCTCTGTGCTGCTGTCCGTCACCTGACTGACCCCCGGGGACTGTCCTGTTGCAGGGGCCTTCGAGCCGCAGCCTGGCCGGGGGAGGCCAGTGCTCCCCTTTCATCCCGGGCCTGCCCCGGCCAGGGGAGGAATTTAGCCACTTGGTCCCCACCTTTCTGAGACGTGGCTTCTACATGTAAACTGCGTGTCGACCCTGGGACTCACAGGTGTGTGTGGGAGGGGGTGAGAGGCGGGTGGTGGGAAGAGGACCCACATCGCCGAGTTCATTATGTGAGACCCTGTTTCAGCCCTGTGGGGAGAGGGGCCGGGGAGGCTGAGGGCGAGTCTAGGGATTTGGGGCCTGTCTCCGTCAGCTCAGCTGCTGTAACAAACATACCCCAGGCTGGGCGGCTCAAGCAACAGGAATTCCTCACGTTTCTGGAGGCTGGGCGTTGGAGACCTGGGTCAGTTCCTGGCGAGGTCCTGCTTCCCAGGCTCCTGCTGTGTCCTCACGGGCCAAGAGGGCTAACTCTGGTGAACCTTCCTCGAGTTTTAAGGGCGCTGATCCCATCGTGGGCCCCACCCTCATGACTTCATCTCACCCTAATTGCCTCCCCAAGGCCCTGCCTCCAAATACCACTGCACTGCGGGTCGGGGCCCCGCCCAGATGGATTTTGGGGGACACAGACATTCTGCTCATGGCAGGCGTCAACCGAAAGGCACCGGGAGGGTGTGGAGGGTCAAGGCGGTGTGTCTACAAGGAGCAGGGATGGGAGGGAGGGGCCTTGGAGAGCAGAGAGGTCACCAGGACACTCGCTTAGAGGGGTTGAGTTTTGAGCAGTGTTGGAATGAGGATGTGAGTGTGAGGATGCCCAGGGGCTGAGGTCAGCCGTGGAGACTCCAGTTTCCAGGGGTTGCCTCCTGTCCTGCAGCCCCTCCCCCTGTCAGGGTCTGCTTCCTGTCCCCCCGCTGCCGGGGCAGGGCGACTTAAGCCACCCAAGTTTATTCTCTCTCAGTCTAGAGACCGGTGTGGGCAGGCTGGCTCCTTCTGAGGCTGAGGGAGGGTCCATCCGGCCCCTCCTGGGCTTGGAGACATCGTCACGCTCACACGGTGAGCTCCCCCTGCGTGCCTGTGTCTGAATTTGCCCTTTTTATAAAACCACCAGGCATTTTGAGTCAGAGGCCACCCTGTGACCTCATTCTAACTTCAGACATCTGCAGTGACCCTATTTCCAAATAAGGGCACGTTCTGAGGTGCTGGGGCTCAGGACTTAGCATTTGGATTTGGGGGGGACACAGGTTGGCCTGAACAGTCCCCGCAGAGGTTGAATCCTGGGGTCCCCATAGGCTCACAGCCTGGCAGGTCTGCAGTCTTCATGGCCAGCTGTCCTTGGTGTCTTCTAGTTGGGAACCAGAAGACTGCCTGAGGATTTATAGTGGATGCTTCGTGACCAACCATAGAGGACCCCGCTGACCAGGGCCCCAAGCCCAGTGTCCCCACAGGGTCCATCACACCACCCGGAGGACACGGCTTGGCTGTGACATCCTCCCCTGCGGCCACCCCTTCCCGGACAGGAGGCCCTGGTCACTGGGCAGAGTCCTGAGCTCACATGGTCCTGAAGAAACACCCAGTGCTTCTCCAAGGAGGCCCTTGCACATGTAGGAATGAAGCTTCCAGTCCCATTTCCTGTGCCCAGTGTGTGGTTTGCTCTCTGGACCTCACGCAGCTTAAATGTCCAAGATAGAACCGGCCCAAATATTTCCACGATATTAATTTAACTGTCTGTATGAGTTACAGAACCTCGTTTTTCTTAATGTT
Organism: Platanista minor; assembly: GCA_004363435.1. Taxonomy (NCBI): domain Eukaryota; kingdom Metazoa; phylum Chordata; class Mammalia; order Artiodactyla; family Platanistidae; genus Platanista; species Platanista minor. The sequence goes on along the minus strand of RJWK010007356.1, from coordinate 47,074 downwards.
ATGATCTAAGCAGGTTATTGGATATACACCTTGTAAATACCGCTTTTAAAGACCACCCAACGTACCATCACATGGATACACTTTAATAAAAGGGCGGGAGAACTATGGGCCACACACCAAATCCAGCCCACCGCTGTTTTTTGTTGTTTTTTAAAAATTGTGGCAAAGTACACTTAATGTGAAACTTACCATTTTAACCATTTCTAAGTGTACAGTTCAGTAGTGCATTCACACTGCTGTGTAACCATCACCACCCTCTGTCTCCAGAACTTTTTCATCTTCCCAAACTGACACTCTGCCCCCAAGAAGCACTCTTCACCCCTCTCCCGGCCCCGGCCCCGGCCCCCACCCTCTGGCAGCCACCATGTAAACCTGAGTCCTCTGGGTCCTCTGAAAGTGGGATCATACAGTACATGTCCTTTCATGTCTGGCTTGTTTCAGCATCATGTCCTCAAGGCTCATCCACATTGCAGCAGGTATCGGAATTTCCTCCTTTTTAAGGTTGAATAATATTCCATCCTATGGATGGACCATATTTCACTTATCCATCATCCACTGATGGACACTTGGGTTACGTCCATCTTTTGACTGCTGTGAATAATGCTGCTCTGAAAATGGGTGTACACATACCTTTTCCAGTCCCTGTTTTCAATTCTTTGGGGAACATATGCACATGTGGAATTGCTGGATTGTATGGTAATTCTATTTTTAAGTTTTTGAGGAGCCACCAGACCGTTTTCCGTAGGAGCTGCACCACTTTACATTCCCACCAGCATGTACAGGGTTCCAGCCTCTTCACATCCCCACCAACACTTGCTATTTTCTGGTTTTGTTTGATAGGAGCCACCCTATTTGGGTGTGAGGTGGCGTCTCACTGTGGTTTTGTCTTGCGTTTCCCTGGTGATCAGTGACGTTGAGCATCTTTCCTCGGGTTCATCGGCCATCAGTCAGTCCACTGTATCCTCTTCGGAGACATGTCTGTGCAAGTCCTCTGCCCATTTAGAATTGGGTTGTTTGTGTGGTGTTGGGTCGTCCTGGTCAGACCACGAGCGTGCACATTAGGCTCAGCCTTCTCCAGTTTAACCCGACGGTTACCCCGTCCCCAGAGTAGAGCAGGGGCGGTCCGAGGCATTGGCTTCGGGGTGGAGAACAGACGTGCGTCTGCGATGTCAGCACGAAGGTGGACTGTTGTTTCCCTTCTCTTTTACATCTTCTGATATTTTCCAAGTCTTTCATCAGCTTTTTTTTCTTTGAGGTACGTGGGCCTCTCACCGCTGTGGCCTCTCCCGTGGCGGAGCACAGGCTCCGAACGCGCAGGCTCAGCGGCCACGGCTCACGGGCCCGGCCGCTCCGCGGCACGTGGGATCCTCCCGGACTGGGGCACGAACCCGCGTCCCCTGCATCGGCAGGCGGGCTCTCAACCGCTGCACCACCGGGGGAGCCCCATCAGCTTATTTTTATAGCATACAAATTCATTAAGAAGGAAAAAGACTTGTGTGGAGGAGGAACTTTTGAATCAGAAGGCAAGAGTGACTCAAGAGTCAGAAGTGACTCTTGAGTCACTCCATCCCCACGAGGACGTGGGTTTGGGGCAGCACGGCTGCAGTGAGATGTTTCCCTGCTGCCCCAGACCCTCGTCCTCCCGCGGGGTCTGCCTGGTGGCAGCTGCACCGTCTGTGTCCAGCCCTCCCCGGATGCTCCGTCATTTCAGCACCCCCCCGCCCCCAGCATGTTTTCCTATGTGCGGAGACTCCTGGGAGAACAGAACGAGATGGAGCGAGCCTGGGGCTCTGGGCTGTCCATGGGGTGATGGGGGAGCCTGAGGGGATCGCTCAGCTGCGAGGAAGGCCGGCAGCGGGGTCCCACTTCGGGGCCGGCCCAGGGGGGCGGAGTACAGGGTGGCCGGCACCTCCCTCTGCTCCCGGCCTCCCTGGGAGAGCCTGCTGGTAAGTGCAAACCACCTCCGTTTTGGGGCCTTAAGCACTGGGGGGCTTCCCTGGTGGCACAGTGGTCAGGAGTCCGCCTGCCGATGCAGGGGACGCGGGTTCGTGCCCCGGTCCGGGAAGATCCGGAGCGGCTGGGCCTGTGAGCCGTGGCCGCTGAGCCTGCGCGTCCGGAGCCTGTGCTCCGCAACGGGAGAGGCCACAGGGGTGAGAGGCCCGTGTACCGCAAAAAAAAAAAAAAGCAGCACTGGGGTCCCGTGCACCTGAAAATGGAAACTTCCCTGAGCTCCACATTGATGTTCTTGGAAGTGAACAGAACAAGCATAAATTATTCACGGGTTTTAGCTGTTTTTGTACAAAGGGAGCTTTGAAATTTAATTATTTTTAAGCACTAAAGGATAGTTTAGCTGGAGGCCCGGTTTTCAAGGTGAGCAAAGGTGAGCGGAGGGCGAGGGCAGTGGGGGGCGGGTCGCAGGCCTGGGGTCCAGGCCCCTGTGCTCAGAAAGGAGGGGCCGGGTGGGCTGGCAGAGTTGGGCGGTGGCTCTGAGTGTCAGTCCCAGCCAAGGCTTTGAGCCTCAGCTCCAATGTCATAAACCTAACGGGCCTCAGATGCACTTGCTTCCCACATGGGTGGGGGAAACACCCGCTGCTCTCATTTCCGAGGGTGAGAACCAGGCGCTGCCCTGCTGCTCCAGGTACAGACCCGGCCCAGGATGCACAGGGATGCCGTGTGACGGATCATGGAGACAGAGGCACAGAGAAGTTGCAGTGCCTGCGACGGGTCTCCTGCTATGAGGGAGGCTGCAGCTCGAGGCCTGGGACCCCCAGCCGGTGGGGAGGAGACGGACGGCCCATGGGCTGAGCTGGCAGCAGCTGTTCCCTGGAAAAGTGTCTCCTCCTAGGTATGGACAGGCTTGGGTGGGTGTGGACACCGCGCGGACATGGCGTGATCGGGCCTGGATGCTGTGTAGACAGGTGTGGGTGAGTGTGGACACACTGTGGATGTGGATAGACAGGTGTGGACGCCGTGGACAGAGGGAGCTGCGGCACTTGCCCCCCCCCCCCGCCCCGTTCCGGAGACCTCCCCACACTCAGAACTGCACTGGGCACGGCAGTCTTGGCAGGGGTAGGGGGTGCCAGGTAATCGCAGGTGTGGACACGGATGCTCACCTGCAGGCAGGGCTGTGGGCACGAGGTAGAGAGGTCTCGGTGCTGGGTCCAGGTCCACGTGTCCCTCTGGAGGCCACGTATCCTGCTGGACACCTCTTTGCCCCCATGCCCTCGGGGGACCCCCCAGCTTGTCACATGGGTGCGGCCACGTGCCCCGGGAGCCCTCGCGTCCTCCGGAATGTTCCCTCCGACGCGCGGTGTTGGGGTTTCCCTTTGCTGTCACCTCCCCCACCCCCAGGGGCAGCACCTGTCTCTGTCTCTGGACCCCGTCTTTGGCAAGAGATGGAAGGAACCCGGTTCCTGTGTGAGCTGCGCATCCCGGGCCCGCGGCACCGCGGGGTGTCGGGGCTTTTCCGAGGCTCCTGCCGCCGCCTCCCTTCCCACCCCCAGCCCCCGTCTCCCGTCTCAGCTGCTCTTGGCCTTGAATTAATTTCTTGCTTTCCAGTCATTTTTCTGAAAGCTCGGTTTTGAGCTCTTTCTCTCTCCCGTCTATAACAAGCTCTGCCCAGATTCCCCCGGGCCCCCCACCCGTTTACGTGGTCTCCCCAGGCCACCACCGAGCAGGGCCAGGGACTGCGGCCGTCAGCATCTGACTCCCTGATGGTGGCCATGGAGAAGTGGCTCCCTTTGTTCCTTCGAGCCTGGAACTTCGTCCCTCTGATGGGGCAGGGTTTCCGTGTGCCTGGGACACTCAGGCCGAGCTCATAGGTCCCTGAGGGTCAGGGCAGCGCCAGAGGCCCGACCACCAGGAGGCCCAGAGCGCGGGCCTTGGCATGCAGCGGCCCCTACATCCCACTCTGGTCTTGGGCGAGTCACCTCTTCTCTGGGCCTCTGTTTCATCTCCAGGAGGCAGATGTGGATCCAAGGAACTGAACCACGTGGATTTTGTGGGGATTAAATGCAACAGTGTGTAAACATACTTGGCAGCAAGCTTGTCTTCGGTAGGTGCTGGAGCCAGTGTGCTAACGTTGATGTATTTCTGAGTGGTAGGTGATAGTTCTGGAGGAAGCGGCTTCGGTGCGCTGCTGCCGTGGTAGTTCCACGGGAATCAGAACGGTCCTGGGCTGTAAGTCGCAAGTCAGGGAATGTGGAGCAGCATCCACTGCGGACATCAGGTTTGCTCCTGATTCATGGCTTCTCGCAGACACCCAGGGGTCCACTCTGACCTCAGTCTCTGCTGAATCCTCAGCCGGAGTATCAGCACAACGCACACATGCACACACGCACGCACGCACGCACGCACGCACCAGGGTGCTCACACAGACGGGCTTCCTTCCTTCCACGTACCTGAGTGGCGGCCCCCGGATGCCGGGTCGGGCAGATGCTGGGAAAACCAGTGACCTGGAGGATACACTCGCAGTCTCGCCTGGTTAATGAGCAGATGTGCAAAACCAGATAATTTGAAGTTCCAGGTTGTAATTAATGTAAGTGGCGCCAAGCCGGAAACACTGGGTAGTGGGGCTGGCGCAGGGGTCTCAGGAAGGCCTGGGGGGTGAAGGAGGTGGTGGGGCGGGGCATGGTGTGACCCCTGAGGCGAAGCGCAGAGGACCGCCGACATGGCCGTGGGCGGGGGTTCCTGGGGTGGGGGAGGGCGGGGGCCATGGCTGGTCAGAGGAACCGGGAGGACCTGCTGGTGGAACCACCCAGAGAGGCGAGCGCGAGCAAGGGTGGAGGTGGGGGCCACACAGGAGTCTCCGGTCACCCCTTAGTTGTGCATTTTGTGAGCCTGTGAGGCGTTTGTTCAACAAAACTTCATCCTGGGCATGACCAGTTTGCTGTTCCAGTTAAGTTGGATGTCACTTGTCCACATCCAGCTAAATCAGGTGACTTGCAAGGAGCAGAAAAACCTTGAATTGCATTTTCGAAGTAACGAAAGTGAGATGAGGATGCTCTCCGTGGGAAAAGACAGCCCTCGGATTCCGCACCCTGGTGGCAGCGAGCTGCGTGCACTGTGTGCTCTGAACCAGCTGGTTCAAAGCCCGAGTTATTTCTTGTCTTCGCGAAGCACGTAGATATCCCCAGCGTCTTCCTGACCCTGTGATCACGGCCCAAGGGCAAAGGAGGGGCCAGTCTCAGCCCAGCTGCAGGCTGCAGTCTTTGCTTTGGTTTAATTTTATTTTGCAGTGGTAGAAGCTGTTTTGCTACAATTATTTCAAAACCTGCCACCTGGAAAAACACGTCCCTCGGGGGACCATCTGCAGGACCCAGGATTCCACAGAGGCTGCAACTTTTGTGCTGGCATCTAGCTTTGTCGCCTTGTTCGCCCGAGGGTCACCAGCTGCCACCAGGACGTCTCCTCTGTCCCCACCCCCATGGCCCTGAGCTGCCCTTTCCTGCTGGTTGCCTTCCTGGTTTCCGAGCTCTGAGGTTTGCTCCCAGGGCTCTGCCCCTGGATCTGAAGGCTGTGTCCCATCCTCTCCGTGGACAACCTCGTGTGGTCACTGTCGCGAGGGTCAGCGCCTGTGGACGAGGATATCTTTGTGTCATGTTTTGGCAATTCTCACAATATTTCAAACCTTCATTATTATTGCATTAGTTACGGTGATCTGTGATCGGTGATCTGTGTAATTGTTTTGGGGGCACCGCGAACCACACCCTTATAAGATGGTGAACTGAATCCATGAATGTTGTGTACGTTCTTACTGCGCCACCGACCGGCCATTCCCCCCTCTCCCTCCCCCTCCTCAGGTCCCCGTATTCCCTGACACGACAATATTGAAATTAGGCCAGTTAGTAACCCTGCAATGGCCTCTATTCAAGTAAAAGGAAGAGTTGCAGGTCTTTCACTTAAAATCGAAAGCTAGAAATGATTAAACTTAATGAGGAAGGCATGTCAGAAGTTGAGATAGGCCAAAAGGTAGGCCTGTTGCGCCAAACAGCCGAGTTGTGGATGCAAAAGGTAAAGTTGTCGAAGGAAATTAAAAGTGCTGCTCCCGTGAACACATGAATGATAAGAAAGCAAAACAGCCTTATTGCTGATATGGAAAGAGTTTTCTTTTTCTTTGTTTTGGGTTTTTTTATTTTGGCCGTGCCGTGCGGCATGCGGCATTTTACTTCCCCAACCAGGGATGGAACCCAGGCCCCCCGCATTGGGAGCACGGAGTCTTAACCACTGGACAGCTAGGGAAGTCCCTGATATGGAAAATGTTTGAGTGGTCTGGATATAAGATCACACCAGCCACAGTATTCTTTTAGGCCAAAGTCTAATCCAGAGCAAGGACCTAACCCTCTTCAATTCTGTGAAGCCTGAGAGAGGTGAGGAAGCTGCAGGAGAGAAGTTTGAAGCTGACAGAGGCTGGTTCATGAGGTTTAAGGAAAGAAGCTGTGTCCCCATAACAACAGCAAAGTGCAAGGCGAAGCAGCAAGTACTGATGGAGAAGCTGCAGCAAGTTATTCAAGAGATCCAGCTCAGATCATTCATGGAGGTGGCTACACTACACAACAGATTTTCAGTATAGATGAAATGGCCTCATATTGGGAAAAAGTGCCATCTAGGGCTTTCATAGCTAGAGAGGAGAAGCCAATGCCTGGCTTCAAAGGACAGGCTGACTTTCTTCTTAGGGGCTAATGCTGCTGGTGACTTAAAGTCGAAGCCGATGCTCATCTACCGTCTGAAAACCCTAGAGTGCTTAAGAATTTGGCCAAGTCTACTCTGCCTGTGCTCTGTAAATGGAACAACAAAGCCTGGATGATAGCACATCTGTTTACAACATGGTTTACTGAATATTTTAAGTCCACTGTTGAGACCTATTGCTCAAAAAAAAAAAAAATTCCTTTCAAAATATTACTGCTCATTGACAATGTACCTGGTCACCCCAGAGCGCTGATGGAGATGTACAACGAGATGAATGTTGATTCCATGCCTGCTAACACAACTTCCATTCTGCAGCCCGTGGATCAAGGAGGAATTTCATCTTTCAAGTCTTACTATTTTTTTTTTTTTTTTGCGGTACGCGGGCCTCTCACTGTTGTGGCCTCTCCCGTCGCGGAGCACAGGCTCCGGACGCACAGGCTCAGGGGCCATGGCTTACGGGCCCAGCCGCTCCGCGGCATGTTGGATCCTCCCGGACCGGGGCCCGAACCCGTGTCCCCTGCATCAGCAGGCGGACTCTCAACCACAGCGCCACCAGGGGAAGCCCAAGTCTTACTATTTAAGAAATACATTTTGATCAACTATACTTCAATAAAAGTAATTTTTAGGGCTTCCCTGGTGGCGCAGTGGTTAAGAATCCGCCTGCCGATGCAGGGGACACGGGTATGAGCCCTGGTCCGGGAAGATCCCACGTGCCGTGGAGCAACTAAGCCCGTGCACCACAACTACTGAGCCTGTGCTCTAGAGCCCACGAGCCACAACTACTGAGCCCGTGCACCACAACTGCTGAGACTGCACTCTAGAGCCCATGAGCCATAACTACTGAGCCTGTGCGCCACAACTACTGAAGCCTGTGTGCCTAGAGCCCACGAGCCACAACTACTGAGCCCGTGCACCACAACTACTGAGACTGCGCTCTAGAGCCCACGAGCCACAAGTACTGAAGCCCACACACCTAGATCCCATGCACCACAACGAAGAGTAGTCCCCGCTCGCAATGAAGACCCAACGCAGCCAAAAATAAATAAATTTAAAAAAAGAAAGAAAGAAATTGCTGCAGTCACCCCAGCCTTCAGCACCTACCACCCTGGTCAGTCAGCAGCCATCAACGTCAAGGCAAGACCCTCCACCAGCAATAAATAAACAAATAATAAAAAGAATTGCTGAAGGCTCAGATGATGGTTAGCATTTTTTAGCAATAAAGTAGTTTTTACTTAAGGTATGTACATTTTTTGAGACATGTTACTGCACGCTTAATACACTACAGTCTAGTGTAAACATAACTTTATATGTGCTGAGAAACCAAAAAATTCGTGTGACTCGCTTTATTGCGATATTTGCTTTATGTTTGCTGGAACCAAACCCACAGTATCCCAGAGGTGTGCCTGTACTGATATGTAATCTTGACTCCATGATTTCCTGTGGGGCTGTCCTGCGATGATGCCGTTCCACCCCCTGGAGGCCTAGGGCTCCTGACTTCCTTGTGTCTGATTTTCTAAGATGAACGGCACAACCAGGAGATAGTTACTTTTAGTAACTAGTAAAAAGACATTAAAAGATTCTCCGTTGTGGAGGGATCCCGAGGGCGCTTCTCTGGTGCTGGCCCTGCCCCCCTCTTTCTCGACCTTTGAGTCCTCCTCTCGATATGTAAATCCTGCATCAGAATTTAGTTGTGACAATGTGGGCTTTCCCCCCAGTAAATTCTTAAAGCCTTTCAAAAGCTTAATCTCGAGGAGAATCAGGCCCTTTTGTGTATTTAATTACCAAAGCTGTTTTGAATCTCAAACAGGGTTTAAGAGACCTAAGAAACTGCACCAGCTGAGTCCTCTAACTGACAGGAGGCTGGTGGGCATCCTCCCTCCCCCACTTCTCAGGGTGGCCCTGGTCGTGAAACCCCAGGGACAACCTCCAGTGCGGGTCTGAGACTGATTTCCTTGTTTCTCTTCAGCTTGTGTGTTTCTTTCTTTCATTCATTCATTCATTCATTCCAGCTCAGCTGTCACGACCATGAGCCAGGCACCTTGGGCTGAGCTTGGCCTGTGTCACCACTGGCTACAGGACCCAGGACAAGGCTCCCTGTCCTCAGTTTCCCTTCTTGTATAGTGGGGGGTAGGAGTGGCTGCCTTGCAGGACTGGTATGCGGGTCCAGCACCTGCTGCCGTGCTTGAAAGCTCCTTTCCCTGCTCTTTGCCGTTCTTTCCCAGCCGTGGTCACAACTCCCCGACTATTTATCCCTCGCCCACTAGAACAGGGCGCTAGGACGAGAGCTGTGCACAGGGATGCAGGCCTCGGCTAGGTTTGTGGGACTTCTGCCATGAGCGTGTGTTTTCCTGTCCACTTTGTGGCCCTTATGTCTGTTGCTCTGTTACTTGGGGGTTTAGGATCAAAAGCTCTGGAAATACTGAACCGACCTGCAGTCCAGATGCTGCCTTGTAGGCCTGCCTGTGAAACGGAGATGGCAATGCCTGCCTCTAGGAGGCCTGTGAGGGGACAGGATTCAGCGTATCCTCGACCTGGACCAGCATCTGATACAGAGTGGACACGGGCTAGATATGTGGTGGACATGTCCCATATTATGTGCAGCAGAGATGCAGAACAGATACACCATAGACACATAGTAGATAGGAACAGATATATCATACATATGTAACAGATACAGAACAGATACACAGCAGAAATTCACATGTAACAGACAAGTAATGGTACACCATAGGATCAACACATGCTAATGAGGTATCATGAGTGTCCCGCCTGGGGTTCACTTAGCTGTCTGTGGGATCCTTTTCACAAGGGAGGACTGTTATGGGGGTTTGGAAAAACAGTCCAGTCTTCGTTCCCTGTCTCCCCCTTCTCCTTTTTACCAGACACAGCGGAGCAGCGTTTCCTGTCTGGTGGCTGGAGGAGTGTCCTTCTGGGTTGGACCCTCAGGTCAGGAGGGCGATGGGCTGGGGCAGGGGGTGGGAGGGTTGGCCTGGAGCCAGTCCCCCCCACCCCTTGCTCTGCCCCAGGAATCTTTTGAATTTATATTTTTTCCTCAGAGTCCGGGGTGGGCTTTTCGAGGTCTACTTACAAGTTTTTGTTCTGTTTTTGTTGGTTTGTTTCTAGACTCCTAGAAACTTCTTGTATTTTGTTCTCTTCTTTATTACAACTTTGCAGAAGTCTAAATATGACCCCCTGCCTCACTAAAGGGTCCAAAAGCAAAGGCGTGCAGTCAACTAACTGCGAGGCACACAGCCCGCAACGACCCCACCCTCACTTTTTCTTTTCCTGTTTTTCTCATAATTAGGCCTCTCCCTCTGGAGAAGGGGCAGTGCTTCTCTTGAGGGAGGGTGGGATACACTGCTGAGATGTGGAGGAGAAGCAGGTGTGTCTGCCGGGCCTTGGAGATGCTCTCAGACCCGCTGGGGGAGGGCCCGCCCCAGCCTCGCTTTTCTGCCCCTCCCCCCATGTGCGAGACCATTACAAACATGTGGCCCCTGCACTCTTTCTAACCATCTCTCTAATCGATTCATATCAACTGTGACAAATCTTTTTTTTTTTTTTTAATTTAATTTTTATTTTTGGCTGCGTTGGGTCTTCGTTGCTGCGCGCGGGCTTTCTCTACTTGCAATGAGCGGGGACTACTCTTCATTGCGGTGCGCCGGCTTCTCATTGCGGTGGCTTCTCTTGTTGCAGAGCACGGCTCTAGGCATGCGGGCTTCAGTAGTTGTGGCACGCGGGCTCAGTAGTTGTGGCGCACAGGCTTAGTTGCTCCGCGGCACGTGGGATCCTCCCGGACCAGGGCTCGAACCCTTGTCCCCTGCATTGACAGGCAGATTCTTAACCACTGCGCCACCAGGGAAGACCGACACATCTTTAATATCGTGAAGAAGTCGAATAAGTCGTTTTCTCTGGGAAGCCTTCCCCATCAGGTGGGGATGCAGTTTGCTTCTTAGTCCCTCTTAGAATGGGGTGGGGGGTATGGGTACTTGAACATCAGCCGCTTTGTCCGTTTAGCCGTTGCTCCTTGAGACCCACCCTGAAGAGACGTGAATACGGCCCTTGGGAAACTCACGGTTCAGGAGTAGGGTAACTGACGGTGCTGCACGGGACGTGGGACTTGGGGCAACACCACCTGCTCCTCTCCGTGTGGCCGCCAGTGTTTCCCGGCATCTGCGTTCGGGCAGCAGTGGGAAGCTGGGGGGAGACTGGCACCTCCCTGTGACCTGGACTGTGCGGGGTTCCTTTACCGTTGGCCTCACGAGGCTCTCGGGGAGCAGGGTGGGCCCCCTAGCCGGTCCCAGGTCACTTGAGAGAGCAGCTTGGGTTTTGGGGGGCTTGGGGGAGCAGGGCCAGGGCGTTCGGGCTGTGACCCTCCCCCGGTGCCACAGGAGGTGGCTTTTGGGCTTTCTCGATAGCTCCCTCAGCTGTGGAGGCAAGGGAAGGGAAGTTGCAGCTCGAAGGCTGTCAGCAGCTGAATATCCAAACTGGGGTCACACGACTACGTTCTCTTTGGCTGAAACCCAGACTCGGGGCCCGTGGAGCTGCGAGGCTGGCACGGCGGCCAGGCGGACGCTGGGCACTTCCCCTGGAGTAGTGAGACGAGGGTAGACCTCGCTGACCACAGACCACCCACACCTCGTGGCCTTCTGTGTGCAAGGCCCCTGGTGACCGTGTCTGGTTCAGAGACTGGGATGGCGCCACCTGTCTGCGTGGAGTTTGTGCTCTAGAGGGAGGGAAGGCACAGGCGCGTGGCTGGAAGGGCCCTGGGAGGGCTGATTCCACGAGGAGACGCTGTTTCAGCCGAGACAAGGGGTAGGGGAGCTGGCTCTGCCCAGGTGGGAGGGGGAGGGGTGGGACCGGACTGGGCCCTGGTGTGGGTGGAGCTCGGACGCTGAGGGACCTGGCATGGCTGGAGGTGGGGGGAGGAGAGGGAAGCTGGGGCCTGTCCCGGAGCCGTTGTGAGGCTGGAGCTGCGCGGTCAGAGCGTGGACCAGGCAGGCGCCCCATGCTGAGTAGGGTGGGTCAGGGCCAGCAGGCCTGTGCGGCCCGCTGCTGCCCACAAGGCCAAAGACACGGCAGCAGAGGGTCAGGGAAAGGGGGCAGGAGTCTAGCGCTGGAGAAGATTGGCAGGACCTGGAAGGACCAGGAAAGGGGGAACTGGAGGTTGGGTCCACGTGAACCATGCAGGTGAGTGTGGGCCGGTGAGTGTGAGCAGGTGAGTGCAGAGAGATGAGTGTGGACAGGTGGACGCAGGCAGGTTAACATGGATGTGGAGAGGTGGGCGTGGGTAGGTGCACGGACACCATCTTCCGAGTGAGGGGAGCAGCCTTCAGGATTGGAAGTGTTTACTCTCCACTAAGTCTCTGTTTGTGGTCAGACACGTCCAGTTACTTGATCAGCCAGGGACGCCAACAGCTGCTCAGCCGACCCCTGGTTTACCGCTGTTCATCTGCGCAGCCTCGGTGGGCATTCGAGCATCATGGTGATATTTCGGCGAGGACGCTGAGGACACGGAGGACACAGTACTCATTGGATGATGGTCTCATCACGGTGCCAGCCTAGCCTCTCAGGCACTCAGGCCACGTCCTGTCGCGTGGCTGCAAAGGGCGTGCAGTTGTGTGTCGTGGCCTCGCTGCCCCTCTCCCAGGTCTGACGCTTCGATCCCAGAAAGGGGGCGGCGCTCTGGCCTTGTGCTCGCAGACGACCAGGAGCTGGCTTGTCCCTGGCCAGGAGGAGGGGCCTGCAGGCTGCTTGCAGACATGGACCTGAAAGGAGCTGAGGGGCGGTTGGGGGGAGCCGTGGGCGTGCCCGGGGCTTGTGGTTGATGGGGTGGGGATTGTGCTGGTGTGTGTGGCTCTCGTTAAACGGTCGTCCGAGCAGAGTGGATTTGGGACGAGGTGATCATGTGTCTGGGAGCCCCAAGGAAGAGCTGGCGGGCTGCTTTGAGACGTGGTGTGGGGACAGGAGTCCTTCCTCCAGGGTGGACAGGGCTGTCCACGAGGACTGGGGTGAGTCCAGGGCAGGGGGAGGACCCTGCCTGGTCCCCAGCGTGCTCCCAGGACAACAGCAGGATGAGGGAAGGGAGGTCCCGCCTTAGTCATCTCCCTGTCTGTCTCTCTGTCTCTGTCTCTGTCTGTCTCAGAGGCCTCCCTCTTGTTCCTCATTGGACCAAAGATGGTTGGGGCAGGCAAGCCGCTGGGGGCCGGGCTGAGTGAGAGGCATACCTGAGGGCTTCCGTCATCACATCTTCTCTCTGACTCTGACCCTCCTGCCTCCCCTTCACAAGGACCTCGTGATGGCACTGGCACCCAGATAATCCAGGATCATCCCCTCCCAGGGTCCTTGCCTTAATCGCGCCCACAGAGTCCCTATTGCCATGTAAGGTGACACAGGCACAGGCTCGGGGATTAGGACGGGTCATCTCTGGGGGTGGATACTCAGCCAACCACAGGGGCTTCCTGGCCCCCCGCTGTGGGCAGTTTCTGTCCCCCTCTAGAGGGATTCCTGGAGTGAGAGCGAGACCCAAATGGAAGGCACTGGCGGGCTCACTGGGGGTGGGGCGGGGGCAGCCTGGGAGCCCCCTCCAGCTCTCTCCGGGACCCCTGGCCTTGGATGGCCTCAGTTTGCTCATCTGTAAAGTGGAGTCCACGGTACCTGCCCATTTCTCCTGTGATGATCAGAGACTGTAACGGGTATTAAAACACTCTAATTACAGCCGCTGAACTGAGCTTCATCAGGATGCCCATGGAGGGGGCCGGGCGTGGGACAGGGAGAGGGTGCTGGCAGCAGCTGTGATGCAGGGGCTGATACCGGCTCACCCTCGGAGGTGCACCTGGGCTTGGCCTCTCAGCAGCCCTGTTTACAGACCCGCCCGAGGAGGCAGGGGGAGCCCAGATCACAGCCTGTGGGTTGTGTGTGTCCCTGAGATTTGATCGTGTCGGTGTTGGGAGCCACATGGGAAAGGTGATGGCTTCCCAGGGCCTGGGCTGGGGATGGGGCAGGGAGGCTGTGGCCAGGCGCAGGCAGGAGGCGTGGGGAGAGTCCAGCCTCAGCCACAGGCAGAATTGGTGGACTTGGTCGCTGCCTGGGCATTGAGGGAGCGCAGGTTTCTGCCAGGGGGGCCCCAGGAGGGGGAAGAGCCGGACAGGAGGGGGTGTTTCCTAAGGGCTTCCATGAGTGACCAAGAACTGAAAACAGATTCTCTAAAACTGAGGCAGGAGACCCAACAGCCAGGACTGACCCCGGCTCATCCTTGGGCGGCCGGACCTGCTTCTCTCTGCAGTGCTGGTTTCCTCAGAGGGGCTTACCCTCCGTCAGGCACCTCGTCAGTGTCCCTGGCTGCTGGGTCACACCGACACCTCGTGCCCTTGGTCACTCGCCCACCTTCAAATCATCACTAGTGGAAAGCCCTGCACATGGCCTGGCCTGGGCTCGTGGGCGTGGAGCCCTGCAGGGCGGGGGTGTAAGGAGAGGGGACCCCCCTCCCCGACCCCGCCTCTTTCATCTGGTTTCCGATCTGCTCCTAAAGGCTGGTTTATCCAAGAGAACCACCCTCCGTACCGCTCGCTGCTGCCACTGTGGGTGGCCACCGGCCTGCACTCACTCTTGAGTGCTGCCCCCGGCGCCCCACCAGCTCACCACTTGGACCTCAGCCCTGCCTGGGACGAATCCCACCCTTGCCAGAGCCCCTCTGAGCTCGTGCTTCAGGGGGTCCAGATCCTTTCCCCAGTCCTCATTCCTTATGATCTGATCCTCAAACTGAGGATTTATCACGTGTGTGTGATAAATTTGGCACGTGTATGTGTCCAGCCTCCTGTCCAACCATCTGTCCATCGAGGCTCCCAGATTTCCACCCAAGTGGAAGAGATCAGCGCAGGGTAAAGGGCAGGCTGGCTTCCTTTCAGGAGAGCCGGGAGCCTCTCCCCACACGCCGCGTTCCGTCAGTTCTAGGACGAGCCTCCCGCTTCCTAACGTGGCTGAAATCGGAGTGCGTCGTGCAGGTCTGGGTGTCCCCGTTTAGCCGGCAACGGTTACTTTCTTTCTGGTGCATAAAATCACGGTGTTTCTGACAGTTGATTGCCTCTTAGGTTGGATGAGGAATGTCACAGAGGTGGGCTGGCATCAGGCAGAGGGCAGGTTGGGTGCGGGCACGGACACAGGCCTGCAGGTGGACGATCCTGAGGGATGTAGGTCTGTGGTGTTGATGAGGACGGGGAGGGTTAAGGTCATTGGTGTTGAGCTAAAGAGATGGGCTCCTGTGGCTCAAATCTTTGAGGACGGGGCAGATGGTGCTGAAGTGTGGAGAGAGGGGAGGGAAATGGCTGGGAGGGCAGCCCGCCTCCCGTCCCTCTCCCCTCCCCAGAGGGCGGCTCTAGGGCCGAAAGTTCCAGCCCTCTAATTATGCCTTGGACCGTGACGACAGCCCCCAACCTGAAGGCAACCTCATCAGCTTACAGAAGACACTCAGGACTCCTAGGGTTTTAGGAGGCGTGTGCCAGCAGCACAGTTGTGATAACTGTGCGTTCCCACCCTCTTCTCGGGCTGTAGGGGTCCCGCTCATACAGTCCTCCAGCACACGGGCTTGTCAGAAGCTCTTTGCAAGCAGAGCGCGTGTGAATGGTCCCACATCGTGGCCTTGGTCTGATCTCCTCTTTATGCCTGAGGCTAAGTAAGCATCTTCTCACTAACGGGCTGTTTAGGACCCACTGCTGTCGGGTGCCCGTCCAACTCTTTCGCTTAGTTTCAAAATCAGGTTGTTTAAAAACAACTTAATCGGCTGTGCATCTGTTTTCCTGCTTTGCAGGAGCTCTTTGTGTGTTGTGGATGTGACGCTGCCAACATCTCCCCTCACTCAGCGGCTTGCCTTTCCACTCGTGATGAACAAAAACTGGACGCTCACTCTACAATTAGTGCTTTTTGTATCCTGTTAAAGAAATATCCCCTTAACCCCAGGTCCTGAGTATTTTCTCTCCTGCCCAAATTGCAGCTTTTCATTAGTCCTACATCACCTGGGAGTGAGTTTTGTGTATGGCGTGAGGTCGGGGCTGAGGTTATCTGTGCCCCCCCCACCCCCTGCCGTAGTGATAACCAGTTGATCCAGGACCACTTATAGGAAAACCCATCCTTTCTCACCACGATTCAGTGACACCCTTATCATACATTGTCGGGGGTGGGGGCGGGCTGTTTCTGGACTTGTTCTGTCCTGTTGGCCTTTTACACCAATATCACACAGTTTTAACTCAGCTTTTTTTTTTTCTTTTAACTAATTTGTTTACTTATTTTAATTTTTTTTGTCTACGTTGGGTCTTCATTGCTGTGCGCAGGCTTTCTCTAGTTGCGGCGAGCAGGGGCTGCTCGTCACTGAGGTGCGTGGGCTTCTCACGCAGCGGCTTCTCTTGTGGCGGAGCACGGGCTCTAGGCACACAGGTATCAGTAGTTGCAGCACGCGGGCTCAGGAGTTGTGGCTCATGGGCTCTAGCACATAGGCTCAGTAGTTGTGGCACACGGGCTCAGTAGTTATGGCTCACGGCCTCTAGAGCACAGGCTCAGTAGTTGTGGCACACGGGCTCAGTTGCTCCGTGGCATGTGGGATCTTCCCGGACCAGGGATCGAACCTGTGTTCCCTACATTAGCAGGCAATTCTTAACCGCTGTGCCACCAGGGAAGTCCCCTAACTCAGCATTATAGTAACTCTTAATATCATTGTGTTTTAAGTCCTGCAATTGTGTTTTTCTTCAAGAGTATCTTGGTTGTTTTTTACTTTTTCCATTTCTATACGAATTTTACAGTTGGTTATAAGTTTCCCAAAACCCAATGAGATTTTTTATTTGGATTACATTTGGGTTCATAGATCAACATGGGAGAATTGACATCTTTACAGCACTGAGGTTTCCAATCCATGAAAATAGATTTAACTCTTCTTTAAATTCTTTCAGTAACATTTGTAGTCTTCTGTGTAGCCGTCCTGCACAATTTTTGTTAGATCACTTCACTGCCATTTACTTTGTTTTTTTAAGAATTTATTAGTGTTTGTTTGCTCCTGGGTGATTTTTTAAAATTATTATTATTTATCTATTTTATTTTATTTTTGGCTGCATCGGGTCTTAGTTCCCTTGCAGCATGTGGGATCTTAGTTCCCCAGCCAGGGATCGACCCTGCGTCCCCTGCATTGGAAGGCAGATTCTTAACCACTGGACCACCAGGGAAGTCTCTGCCATTTACTTTTCTTTTTTTGCGGTACACGGGCCTCTCACCACTGTGGCCTCTCCCGTTGCGGAGCACAGGCTCCGGACGCGCAGGCTCAGCGGCCATGGCTCACGGGCCCAGCCGCTCCGCGGCACGTGGGATCTTCCCGGACCGGGGCGCGAACCCGCGTCCCCTGCGTCGGCAGGCAGACTCCCAACCACTGCGCCACCAGGGAAGCCCTGCCATTTACTTTTTAATGCTGCTTTAAGTGGTGTTCCTTTTATAATTTTGTTTTCTATTTGTTTGCTTATAAAAATGTATGGAGAAATGCAGTTGATTGTTGATGTTGAACTCTTGTCCAGCAACCTTGTTAATTCACATATTAATCCTAGTATTTTGGGACTTCCCTGGTGGCACAGTGGTTAAGAATCTACCTGCCAATGCAGGGCACACGGGTTTGATCCCTGGTCCAGGAAGATCCCACATGCTGTGGAGCAACTAAGCCCTTGCACCACAACTACTGAGCCTGTGCTCTAGAGCCCACGAGCCACAACTACTGAGCCCGCGTGCCACAACTACTGAAGCCTGTGTGCCTAGAGCCCGTGCTCCGCAACAACAGAAGCCACCGCAATGAGAAGCCCCTGTGCACTGCAACGAAGAGTAGCCCCCGCTCGCCGCAACTAGAGAAAGCCTGTGCAGCAACAAAGGCCCAACACAGCCAAAAATAAATAATAAATACATTATTTTTTAAAAAAAATAATAAATAAAATAAAATAAAAAATATTCTGGCCACCTTAGGAATTTTAAGAAACATTGTTGGAATGCACCTTAAGTTACTAGTTTTACTGTTTCTGGGTAAGACAAGAACCTTACTGCACTTTAGTCTTATTTATCCCCTTATGAATTTTTATGCTATTGTTGTCGTGTGTGTAAATTTTACTTATATCTTAAACTCCACAATCATTGTTAGTGTTATTTTAAATAGTGTTCATTCACATTCCCCTTCTGATGCACACATTTCTTCCTGCAGCATTGTGCTTCCGTCCGAGACCATCTTCCTTCCTGAAAAACTCCCTTTAGTATTTCTTCTAGCAGAGATTTGCTGACAACTAATTGGTTTTTGTTTCTGTGCAAACATCTTTCTGTTGCCTTCGTTTCTGAGACCATTTTCTCTGGGTGTGGAGCCCAGGTGGGCAGTGATGCTCTTTCAGCACGTCTGGTGCATCATCTGGCCTCAGCCGTTTCTGTTGGAGACTCGCCTGTCCCCCCGTTATTCCCTTGGATGCTTCTCTTCTCTGGCTACCTTAAAAATGGTCTTTGTTCTTCTGTTTTAGCAGCCTTGCAAAAGAGGGGGAATGTTGAATTTATCCTGAGGTTTGTAGAGTTTTTTGGATCTGGGGCACAGTGTCTTTTGTCTCTGCTGTAGTATGTCAGCCGTGTCCTTTCAGATGGTGCCCATCCCGTCTCCCCTCGTCCCCCAGGCTCCACATCCGTGTCTTTTCACCACGTCCCATATGCCCGCCTTCTTCCAGCCTGGTTTTCCCCCCACTGTGTTGCAATCTGGATCTTTTCTACTCCTATGTCTTATTTTGTCTAACCTGCTCTTAAATCTGTCTCCTGCATTATTCATTTCAATCACTGTATTTTCACTTTGAGAATTTCTAAAATGCTCGGGTTTTTAGAATTTGATTCCTTTTTTAATAGATCCAGTTCACAGGTGACATTCTCTCATTTTACCTGTCTTTTTCAATATATGTTGAATATCTGAATCTCCTGGGAGTCCATTTTTATTGACCGTTTGGTCAAGTGCTCCTGTCTCTTGGCCCTCCTGATAACTTTTTACTAAATATCAGATACTGTGTTTGAAAACCTGTAGGAGCTCTGAGTGATGTTATTTTCCTCGTGAAAGGACTTGACTTTGTCCCAGCAGACGGAGTGTGGGTGAGTCACCTTGATTCCCTTGAGGCTGGTCTGGTTTCTCAGTTTCCTTTAATATCTTTTATTAATTGCAGCTGGAAAAGTCTGGGGGGGTCATCAGGACCCCAATCTCCAGCTTTTGTCTCCCCAGCACTGTGAGTCAGCCAGAAATCTCCTCTGAGCTTTTTTTTTTTTTTTTTTTTTTTAACCTTTTAGCAGCTGCTTTCTGCTTGATTTCTTGGTCTTTTGCCCTGGACGTGTGCAGCGTAGGACTTAGCAAATGCCTTGAATGGCAGCCTGGATTTTTGGTTCATTTCTCCACATTCCCCTTTCCTCTGGGACTTTGAGAGGGCCTCATAGTGGGGGTCACCCAGCCACTCCAGTGAGGCTGGAGGGCAGAACATGAAACCAAAGAGGTTATTTTTGAGCCTTAAAGATCTGGCGAATTTGTCTGGCCAAGTTTGGGGCTTGCTGGGGACCTGTTGCTTTCGCTCCTTTGCTGTTTCTCCTTTTGGAGTGGGACTGACCGTCCTATGCCTGTCCCAACATTGCATTTTGTTTTTATTTTTTGGCCGCTCCATGTGGCTTGCGGGATCTTAGTTTCCCGACCAGGGATTGAACGAGCACCCTTGGCAGTGAGAACGCCGAGTCCTAACCACTGGACCACCAGGGAAGGAAGTGTCCCCCAACATTGCATTTTGGAAACACACAACTTTCCCAGGTCCAGGCCGGGGGCGGTTTTCTTTAGGACAAATTGCACCTTGAGTATCACCCCCCCTGGTTTAGATGATGTTTCAGTGAGACTTTGGATGTCAGTGTTGCTGCAGGAGTGAAGGTTTTGGGGCTGTTGATGGAGTGGGTGTGTTTTGTGTGTGAGAGGGGCATGAATCTGGGGGGACCAGGAGCAGATTGTTTTGGACCAAATGTGCCCCCCAAATTCCTGTGTGGTGTATGTGGCAATGAGGCCCTTTGGGAGGTAATAGATGGGGTCATGGGGAGGGGTGCTTGTGCCACAGGAGAAGAGACCCTGGGAGCCCCTCTGCCGAGTAAGCTGGCAGAGGCCGTCGCCAGAACCTGGGCCTCCAGCCCCCAGACTCTGCTGCAGCCCGTCTGTGGGTCCTGGGAGGACCCAGGCGGCCCCTGGGGCTGGCTTGTCTCGGCTGCCCTGAACCCCAGTTTTCATCTGCAGTTGGATCCCATGAGCGCCAGGCCTCGCTCTCCGGTTGGCCTCCCAGGAACCAGCCTTGTCTCCCATTCTGACCCTCATGTCTGGCCGTGATGCCGGCCCGTCCTTGTTGTGGTCCAGCCGCCACTGGCTGTCTTTGGAGGGGCTGCGTCCTCAGTCCCCTCCCATCTTTTCCCCCGGCACACTCGGGTGCCCCGGTGCTCCTGGGCCGCAGGTGCAGCGGGTCTGGGGGGAACGCAGGCCCCTGCGGCACAGGTGGGCTCTGAGCAGCTCCAGGACTCGTGCTGTTTATAAGAAGTGAGTCCGTAAAGGAAGATGTCTACATGGAGGGGAGGTGGGTCGGCGGAACTCATTTGCAGCAGATCGCTTGCAAGTTGGTGTACGTTTTGCCAGAGAATCTTTCTGAAAACATTGGTCAGACATTTCATCAAAACTCAACTCATTTCATGACAAATTTGTATCTTTGTGATAAAAACTGTGAGGAAGTTGAACTGTTACAGTATCCCCCCTCCCTCTCAAAACACCTCTTAGGATTGGGTTTCTTTTTTTTTTTTTTTTTTTTTTTTTTTTTGCGGTACGCGGGCCTCTCACTGTTGTGGCCTCTCCCATTGTGGAGCACAGGCTCCGGACGCACAGGCTCAGCGGCCATGGCTCAAGGGCCCATCTGCTCCACGGCATGTGGGACATTCCCGGACCGGGGCACGAACCCGTGTCCGCTGCATCGGCAGGCGGACTCTCAACCACTGCGCCACCAGGGAAGCCCAGGATTGGGTTTCTTAACTGATGGTGTTTGGTGACAAAGGGACAGCTCTGAGGAGCCCTGGGAGGCCTGCCCTTTCTGGGAACCCCTAGGGTGTGGCCCTGGCCTTGAACCCCCTGTGCCTCGTCGAGGTCTGTTCTTTAATGGGGCGTCTGGGGCCCTGTGACAGCACCCCGAGCCAACAGGGATGGGCTCTTGGGTCTGGATGGCTTGGTCGCCCTGAACCCCAGTGTTGGGTGCTGGCCGGGCCCCTGCTGTACACGGAGGACGCCGTCTGGTCCTCACAGCTCCTGTCCTGGGAGGCAGAAGACCTTTCTTTACTTAAGCATTTCTCTTTACAAAAATCCGGAACCTGGTCCTTCACTGGATCTCTTGCACATGCCTGCCCCCCTGTCCCTCGGAGCCTTTGTGAGAGTGAATCCGCCACTCGGGGCTGCAGCACTGGGTCAGGGTGCGTCCGTCAGCCACTCTTCAAGGGAGACACCCCTTTCCCCTCCCCACCCCCGGCGGCTGCTCCATGGCTCCCGTGGCCACTCTCCTGTCCACGGAGCCTAGCATCCTGACCTTCAGCCACTGTGTCCTCACGGGCACGACTCAGATGTCCATCTTGGCCACCAGGGAGGGTGTCCAGCAGGTGGTCTCCTGCAGGCGTCGCCGAGCCTCAGGGGACGTGTGTCTGCCCCGCCGCTTTGCACGCAACGCATCGCAATGGGGGAACCCTCGCACCTCTTCTCCCGGCCACGCATGAGGCTCAGGGAAACGAACCGCGTGCTGGCCCCGGTCCCCAGCTTCCTCTCTGCGGGAGGCCCCACCGGTGCTGCCGGGTCACGGCACTGGCAGGTGCTCCAGGCAGCTGTGGCCGCAGCTGATGGGCAGTCCCCCCAAGGGACATCCCCACAGCACGTGTCCAGAAGCGGCAGTGCAGGGTGGGTCCAGCCGAGCCTGGCCCTGGTCACTCTGTCTTCCCGTGGCCATACCCTGGGGCTGTCCCCACCTCGTCCACGCAGCCAACCACGCCCGGGCCCTGTGTCCCTGCTCCACTGCCCAGGGAGGGGCGACCTGGCCTCAGAGGGAAGCCCCTCTCTGCAGCCTGATTGGGTGGTTTCAGTCACGTGACAGCCCTGGACCCATGACATCCCTGGGGTTGCCCTTCTTGGATTGCTTTAGACCAGATGAGGTCAGCTCCACGCCAGCAATGCCAAGGCTTGGGGGCCACGTCGGGACCGCGTGAGGAAGGCAGGCTTCTGTGGGAGCTGGGCCCGCTGACAGGACCAAACTGCCACCGTCCCCACGTGGCTGGCTTCCTGCCAGGGTGGCTCTGAGACCCTTCCCAGGTCTGCATCTGTAGCCTCAGGCCCCTTCACCCAACTCTCAGAGCAGCGGATTTTAAGTCCCGTCTTCTGCTGGGACACAGATCAGAGTGAGGGCAGGAAGCCACGAGGGAAAGGGCCCTGGAGGGGGCGACCCCACCAGCCCCGCTGTGTCCTGCTCGCCGCCGCCCCGCCCCCAGCATGACCCGCAGAGCCACAGGAGGGCATGGGTCTGGGTCACACGGCTCTGGGGGCAGCGCCCGGTCCCTGCTGAGACACAGCGACCGCCTGATGTGCGTAGCAGCGGGCTGCCGGATCCACAGTCGGGTGACACCAGCCACTGGGAAATGAAGGTGAGCTGTGTGGCTGCGTGGGCTTCCTGGGACTGTTTGTCCACACTGGCCACCGTCCCTCGGGACCTCCAGCCTGTGCGGCCGCCAGGCTTCTCAGCAGCACCAGATACGTGGCCCATGGCCAGGCCAGCGTCCCACGTCAACCCCAGACTCCTGTTTCTAGATGGTCACGTGCAGCCTGCAGTAGGAGCCTTCTGGTGGAATGTGTGGTTGGTGAGGACAGGGCGGCCTGAGTGAGTGCGCTGCGCACTGGACACGGGCCCCGCCGTCCTGGGCGTGGACCCCAGGGGGCACCACTCGCACGGAGGGAGCTGGGCCTGGGGGCAGCAGCGCGCGCGCCCTGCTGAGGACCCCACCCCCAGCCTGAGGGATGAGTGCCCCTCACCAGCTCCCTGGCCTTGCCTCGGGCTGGTCACCAACCCGGAACCACTAGGAAGGCTTTCAGCTGACCCACGTTCCCTGTCGCCGGAGCGCTTCCACCACAGTTTCGAGGTGCTCCAGGGCTGTCCGGGGGTTGTGCTGGGCTGGTCACCTGGGCGGTGGGTCTGTGTCCAGCAAGTCAGAGAGGCTTCCAATAGCTTCGTGACCTGCCCTGAAAATTCGGAGCACCCCATGTTCCCCCCCAAATCTGTGGGCTGCCTGGTTTGTTTCAAGGTCTGTTGCTCTAAGCTCCCTTTTTAAAGTGTATTTTCTTCGCCTTGTCAGAGCCCTCAAGATGCTCCATTGCCATAGAAACTGAGCTCATTAAAGTTCCCTGCAGCCGTCCTAATTATAGAATTCCAAAGACAAGCAGAGAGCTTCTTTGAGGGTGTCGTTCAGGCTGAGAGAAGGTACAGGAGCGGCTGAGCAGACAGGGCCACGAGGACCCACTGTCGTTCTCACTCTGTGTCCGTCCAGAGCACGGGCACCGTGGAGGCGACCGGACACCTTGAGGTGCCCAGCAGGCTCTGACTTCGAGCAACTCTGACTCCGAAGTCGGCCTTGACATGGTGACCGAGATGGAGGCTCCTGACCCACCAGGATACTGGGTGGAGCAGCTGTGGGGTCAGCCGGAGCCGCCCCCCAGGGCCCGCTTCCCATAGAGGCCTTGCCAGCCCACCCAGCTGGGCTTCAGGACCGTTTACCACTGAGATCTGAGATCAGCCGAATGGAAAGGTGGACATGCAGGGCCTGCAGCGGGTGCAGTGGGTGGTGGGGCGGGTCATCCCCAGAGCACCCGCCCCGGGAAGCACTCTGCACATGCGTGTTCTCTGAGAACAGGTGTTGGAGCAATGCTAACCAAGGGGAAACTGCAGGCAGGTTATACAGGAGCTCTCTGAACTGTCTTTGCAACTTTCTGTACATCTGAAATTACTTCAAAACAAAAAGTGTATATATTTTTTTAAATGTACGATGCCCTGCTATCCCTTATGATTCCTTGTAAGTCGCCTGGGCACTGCTTTCCAGGTGGCAACATGGGTGTGGATTGGACACCACAGGGGCTCCCCTGCCTCTGCCGGAAGTGATGCCAGGGTGTGGAGCCGGGGTCTGCACTGCCAGGGTCTCTGACAGCACCTTCCTATCTCTGCCTGGGGTGGGGAGTAATGGAAAGTACCACCTGAGAGCCCATGTGGGTCAGTTCTCCAGAGAAGGAGAATAAACAGGATGTGTGTGTAGAGAGAGTATTCACTGTAAGGGATTTGTTCACATGGTCACGGAGGCTGCAGGCTGGATGCAGGAAGAACCACTGCCGAAGTTCAGGTCCGAAGTCTGCCTGCTGCAGGACTTCCTCTCGCTGGGGGATGTCAGCCTTTGGGTCTCTTCAGGCCTTCGCCTGATCAGACGAGGCCCACCCTCATTCCGGTAGGCCATCTGCTTCACTCAGAGGCCATTGGTTTAAACGTTCATTTCATCCAGAAACACCCTCACAGAAACATCCAGAACAATGTTTGACCACAGATCTGGGCACCATGGCCCAACGCAGCTGACACATGAAATTAACCACCACATTCCCCTCCTTGCCAAGAGGCACCTCCTGTAACCATGCTCAGTCTCTAGTTAAAGACAACAGCACATTCACACCACTGCCCGACATTGCACGACATTGTCCTGTGTGCACAGGACATACACTGACCCTTCCCCCAGGAGGGCTGGTCCTCGGGAGGGGCCTGGAGGATGTGGCCCCCTCCTGCCTGCTCACCACTTTACTCCCTGGTTCCCCTCCCTTAACTTGCACACCTGCAACTTCTGTCGCCTGGGAGCAGTGTCGCATCAGTGCCGTGGCTCGCTGAGGCAGCCCTGCTGGTCGGTGTCCTGCCTTGGGTGTGAAGCGCACGTCCACAGGCGCTGCTCCCCGCTGGTCAGGGTGCGAGCCAGTGGGGGAGTGGATGTGGGCCCCTGCGGCGGGATCGCATGCAGCGGCCGGGGCCTTTCTGTGCAGACCCAGAGCTCTGTGTTTCTACTAAAATCTGAAACTAGTTTATAACCATGTCGTTGTTGCTGCCTCTGGCCCCTCTCTCTGTGTTTTTACAATTCTGATTGTATATTGTTTACTGCAGCACTCAAGGCACTTCAAGAGCATGGGACTCACGTGTGTTATAACATACAATGGAGTGGACACGCATGCCCTTAGCAGCCGACCCGCCCAGCACCGACCCACTGCCCGTGGTCTTCCACTTACCAGAAGGATTTCATCTCATAACTGCGCATCCTGAAACAACACATTGTCCGTTTGGCTTATTTTTTAGTTTGGTAACAAGGGCATCATTTCACAGAGCCCACTTTACGGATGTCAGTATGTCACTTCATATTGATTTTTTATTTGGTTTGATTTTGGAAGATGCGTCTGTGCTGCTGAGCATAGCTCAAGTCAAGTTACGGCCGACGGGTCCTCCTGAATAGTCACACCCGCAGGTCACTTGTCCTCTTGCTGATGGGCCTGGGCGTCTGCAAACACCCTTTGCCGGCTGTGAGCCCACGTGTGAGGTCCCTCGGGGCTTGGTCTCGGAGCAGTGCAATTGCTGGGACCCGGGGAAGCACGCGTCCTCTCGACAATTGGTTTTGGCCCCAGTTTAGCCCCTGTCTTGGAGGACAGGCAACTTCCAGTTGCTCTGGTCCTTGACGGTATTTGACGTTGCGGAGACTTGTCTTTTGTTGACGCTTCTGTTGCTTTTTCCTCGCTGATCTGTGGAAGTGCCTCTCACATCCTAAATCATTAACCTGTCTCTTGCGTGTGGCTGATAATTGAGACGGCGGTTTGTCTGCCTCTCGGTTGGCCTCTGGATGGACATGCGTCCTCCCCTCACGGTACTCAGGTGTGTTCCTCTCCTCTTTGGGCTGGTGCTTTTGTGTTTTCAGAATTTTTCTCCCCCTCGGATTGTTAAGATTGTCCACATTTCCTTCTAAAATTTGTCGCTTTGCCTCTCGTGTTTAAGTCCTTATCTTTTGAGGCCACGGCTTGTGTGTGGAGTGAGGCAGGCGTCCAGTCTGCGTGGGCTGCCCTCACAATACCCTGGATGGGGGCAGAGACCACAGGAGCTTACTTCCCAGGGTCTGGAGGCTGGATGGCTGAGGTCCAGGTGCCAACGGGGTCGGTGCCTGGTGAGGACACTTGCTCACTCGCCACCTCCCCGGTGTCCTCCCGCCCTGGAGACCGAGTTCGGGTGTCTCCTCTTCTTGTGAGGATGCTAATCCCATCAGGGGCCCTACGCTATTACCTCCATTGCTTCCTTAGGGGCCCCATCTCCAAATACAGTCACATGGGGGCTGGGCGTAGGGCTTCCACGTGTGATCTGGGAGGCCACGTAGCAGCAGGGGTCCAGGCTTTTCTCTCTGTGGACAGCGGGACATCGCCTGCCTTCCTTCAGTCCTGCTCCACACCCAGGGGTCATGCAGGGCTCCATCCTGTCCCCTCGCTGAGCTTTCCGGCCTGCTGGGGTCTACCTAATACCCCTTGGCCTCTGCTAGGACATCTTTGAGTCTCTTATTTCGGGTGGCTATGCTCAAATTTGAAGGGTATCCAGTGGGCTGCATTTTCAGGCTTTCACATGGCACGTGTGTGAGCGCAGGAAAGAGCCAGAGTCTCGTGCCACCGCGTCCCAGCTGAGAGCCCAGCTCCCTCTGTGTCTCTGTGTCACTCGGTGCCTTATTCCTCCATCTGCTGGGACAGCCGGGGGGTGTGTACGCCACACACAGGGCAGTCAGGCCTGTGGACATTAGCGGGAACCTGCCGGGGGCCAGGCTTCCCCCAAATCAGGCCAGGAGGGCCACACCCTGTCATCGGGGCGGGGGTCCTGGGGCGTCACCAGGGACCCCTTGGAGCCCAGGGCAGATGGACTGGGGGTGAGGACGCTACCTCTGTCCGGCCCTGTTCTGTCTGGGTGTAGGCTTCTTGGTTTCCCACTTCGTCTCCCATTTAACGGGAGAGAAGCCGGTTTTGCAGTCACCGTGACCTGGTTTCGGCAGGTTCCAGCCAGAGCTGTAATTTGCTTGTTTTAAAAACATTCTGTTACAGTTTCCACGTCAGTATATTCCTGGCACTTCCCTGACTCTCATGAAAGTCGCCTTCACTACAGAGCTTTGTAAAAGCACAAAGCTTCCCGTTGTATCCTGAGTATTTTGTTTTCACATACTTTCAAAGTGTTTTGAAGGAGCAAAGTTGGAAACATTTCTGAGGAAGAATAAAACCAACGGTTCTGGTTATACGTTTAGCTCCGCGTTTTTAACGAGCAGCCTCCTTCCTCAGGAGTTTGAATTATTGAATGCAGGTTGTGAAAGCGACGGTTTTGGTAACTTTCAATTCAACATAAGTGTCCGGTTGGTTTGGCTTTCCTTCTGTCCCTAGATTTGCTCTTCAAACAGGAGCCCGGGACGGAGGGGGCGGGATGGTGCTGGCTGGACGGACGCCCGTCTCGGGCTGACCGTGGACTCCCCGGTGGCCAGGGTCCCTCTGAGGACGGTTGGGCGTGCACGTCCAGGGGGCCCTCGGCCCGTCGGAGCCTTTCCCTGTATGGAGAGGGGCCTGGTTTTCATGCCCGGAGGGAAGGGGGTGGAAAGGAAACACGTGGGAGGACACACGGGCCCCGATGTCTTCACAGCCTGACCCTCCGCGGAGGGCAGCCCTCGCGGCACATCCAGGGGCATCGAGGGGCAGTCGACCCCGGGATCGCATGAGGAGTGGTCGTGGGGACGCAGGCGTGTCAGCTCGGCGGGTGGCCTGTCCCCACCGCACCGCACGTGGCGGAGCTGGGCTTGTGGGCCACTAGGCCGTTTCTTTACCCCTTTCTGCTGTTCTTTCCAGAATCCATCTACCGCCGCGGAGCCAGAAGATGGCGGAAGCTGTACCGCGCCAACGGCCACCTCTTCCAAGCCAAGCGCTTTAACAGGGTGAGTTGCTGTTGAGGCCGCCGAGATGCCCCCCCTCCCAGAGGAGGTGCCGGGCTCTGCTCTGCTCACAGGCGAGGCCTCCAAGCCACTTTCACAGCCACTGTCCCTGGATGACAGCGAGCCCTTTACGAGGCTCCCTGAGCCTGGGAAGGTGCCAGCTAGGGTCTTTTCTGATGAACTCGGCCTGTGTGTCCCTGTTACGGGATTCCCCTGTCCAGGCGCTGTGGCTCCATGGTCCCGCCTGCCTGCATGCATTCAGAAGGGATGCCGATTTGTCCCGTAACCAGGATGCGTGTGTTACCCCACAAGTGTCCCCTGTTGGTCCCAAGGGTGTCCTGCGAAGCCCGGAGCCCAAGACAGCCCTCCAGCCCCCCGGCCCGCTGGCCCCGCTGTCTGCCTGCTCCGAAGGCGCTTTAGCTGAGTGTCTGGTGTTTCTCCTCGTGCTGCCCTGTGTCCTGTAGAAACCATGGGGTTCGCCTGGCTGTGTAACCGTCTCATTGGCAGGTGGACGGGGAGGCACCTGCAGGTGCCCCCGTGGCCGGTGACCACGTGCCCCAGGGCTGCCGGCACAAAGCGCCACAAGCTGGGTGCTTCGCCGTTCGTTCTCTCACAGTCTGGAGTCCAAACTAAGGTGGGGTGGGGCCGCTCCCCCTCCCGCTGCTCTAGGAGGGTCCTTCTTGCCTCTGTGTAGCTTCTGGGGTTGCTGGCGGTCCTCGGAGCTCCTGGGCTGGGAGCTCAGCCCTCCAGCCTCTGCCGCCTGCTCTCTGTCTCTGCTCCCCAAGGACACCTGTCATGATTAGGACCCAGTCTGACCTCATTTTAACTTAACTAACTGCACCTACAGAGGTACTTTTTCCACTTAAGGTTCTGGGTGGACCTGAGTCTGGGGGGACACCACGGAGTCCAGTACAGCAGCCGAGCACCTGCTGACCTGGGGACCCCCGCACGCGCTGAGCTCTCTGCCCACCCCACCCCACCCCCACACACACACACACATGGCGCGCCTTCTCTGTGCCCCTCACAGCCCCCTGTGTGCCACCTCCCGCCGGGCACAGCACTCTGCCCTGAGGGTTGTGCCCGCACCTGGCACACGGGAGGTGCACACGACACAGTGGTTTATCGTTTACTGTAATGGATGATTGGGGAAGAGTCAGCGGGGGAGCCCTGGGTGCTATGTCGGGTGTAAAGAAGGGATGCAGCGTGTCTGTCGGGAACGAGAAGGGCCCTGGGAGCCTTGGCAACGTTGCGAGGGCACGGGGTCCTCGGGACATCGGATGCCGTGGGGAGGTCGGGCGTCGCCGAGTCGGGGGCAGAGGGCCTGGGGTGCAGGAGTGATGGGCCTGGCCGACGGGTGTGGACGCGAGACTTTGCGGTGAACCACCCAGACGGACCGGGTGAAGCCTTGACAAATGGAAACGTCCAGCCCCCACGACGCGAGGCCCCCATTGTCCACCCTCCCGTGTTTATTTAAAAAACGGACGACCAGCCAGCTTGTAGCCCGTGGCTTCTCGTCCTGTGCATCTGGGCACCGCCTTGGTTCTGCCAGAGAAGGTCTCAGGCAGTTGGGATGGGCCACCCTTCAGGACATCAGAGAACTGCTCGTTCCCTTCGTGACAAATTGACTCACGGGCCCACGACGAAAGCCACCCACCCAGCAAGGCCCCCCAGAGGGGGCCTGGCCTCTCCCTCCCTGCAGGTTCCCCGAGGAAAACCCATTTCTCTGATGGCAGGGTGAAGAGCCTGGCGCTGCTCCTGACACCCCCTCCCCAAAATCTGTGGGCAAAGCCTTCCCCTCCTCAAGGAGGAGGGGAACTTGGGAGCGGGGGGGTACCCACTCCAGCCCCGTCCCCACCGACTCTCCCTGAGCGCCAAGCGGCTTTTCACAAACACCAGGAGGCCAAGGAGGGAGCCGACCCCAAGACCCCCGACAACTCTTAACCAGCCCCGCCATTCACAGATGGGGAGGCGGGCGTGTCACCGTTTGTTGCCAGGCACAGTTCCCACCGGGTCCTTGGGCTCCACGTCTGAGGCCGCACCATCCACCAGTGTTAATTAGAGGTCTGCGAGGTCACCCCACGTGTCTCAGGAGCTACGCGCCTGGCTCTGCGGGATCGGCCAGATTCACTGGGACAAGCCCACAAAGGAGGCCGCTGCTTTCCTTCCTTGCTGGTGACGCAAGGACGGAAGCAAGGGCTGTCGGCCTCACTGGCCCGAGCTCCCTGCCTGGAGCTTTCTCTGCCCTGGACAGAACTGAGCTTCTCGAGCAGAGAGGAAGGCTCAGCTGGGGACTCACGGGGGGGTGGGGGGCAGCGTCCAGCCCACAGCAGGAGGCACTGAGGTCCCCAGCTCCAGGGTTGTTTGGTCTGAGCAGCTGGAACAGGGCTGAGCAAGCATCCCCTCCAAGGGGCAGAGAGTAGGTATTTCAGGCTTTATGGGCCGTGCAGTCTCTGTCACAACAGCCGGACCCTGACTCTGCCGTTACTGTTGCTGTGTGAAAGCAGCCCCAGACGTCAGTGACTGAGAACATGAGCAAGGAACCACTTTGGCAGCATGTAAGGGACTTAAAAATATTTGCACCCATTAATCTATTAAGTCACGTGATTTTTCTGACAAAGGAAGCTTGGGTTTTAAGTTTTATTTATTATTATTATTTTTTTTTTTGGCCGCAGCTTGCGGGATCTTAGTTCCCCGACCAGGGATTGAACCCGGGCCACGGAAGTGAAAGCGCCGAGTCCTAACCACTGGACTGCCAGGGAATTCCCTAAGTTCTATTATTTAGTGGCACGTTTCTTGAAATGTTGATAATTCTAATCTAGTTTTGAAATAAAGGGCCTTTGGCAACATTGTGGCTGCCTCTCCTGCGGGGATGTCTGCACGCGGCCTCAATGCGACTGACGGGTGCTGGAACCTGGCAAACTCACGCTGCCCTTGATCACCCGTTGGCCTGGCCTGGACCCTGGCGAGGGTGGCTCTGTAGGAAAAGGGATCTTGGTTAATTCGTGAAGATACCAGGTGGCTGTGGGTTTGTCCCTAAATATGATCCAAGCATTGTTAAATGGTGTTCTGGAGAAAGCTAAACACATTTAGCACATTGTATAAAAAGACATGAATTTTTGTAATGGTTCCATGAAAGCTGAGCGGTCCTCAGAGATGACACCCCTTCCCTGAACCCTGAGTTTACTCACCAGCACTCACCCTCCTCGGGCAGAGATGCCAAGGCCGGCGTTAAACTAGATTGGCCTGAGTCGGAGGTCTGGTGGGGGGGGGTGGTCCTCTGTCCAGCCCCCTGTCTGGCCCTTGCAGCCATCCACTGCATCTCAGGCCGTTCCCAGAGGGAGTCCCACGGCCCGTGTTGGCCTCCTTGTGGGAGGGATGGTTCAGGCAACGTGGGGGACTTGGGTACACCCTTCTCTTTCCTGTTACCGAAGTTGAAAGCAGGGGGGCACGCGGGCACACACACGTGGACGTGTCTTCAGCAAACCTTTATTGGGCACCCACTGTGTGCTGGGCACTGTCCCAGGTGCTGACCACATGGCTGTGACTGAGACTTGTGCGCTCTGTGTATGGGGAGGGGACTCCTTCCTGGTGGGAAATCGGCTTCTCGGTGCCCACTGGCCGCCAGCAGCCCGTCCTGCACCTCAGGCCCACACCTCATGAGGGTTCACTCTGTTTCCTATATGAGCTTCATAGCACGGCTGGTACTGTGTATCCTTTCTGTTCTCCAGGAGTAATTTGAGACTCTCTCAAAAGAAAGAAATTTGTTAAAAAAAAAAAAAAAAGGCAAAAGAGGGTAAAACACAAAAACAAGCCATGGCTGGAAAAAAGCTAAACGGAGAACCTGTCGACGCGCGGACACCACGAAACTGCGAAGATGACTTTGGACTCTGAGTGGTGGGCGGGTGACCAGACTTCTGGGCACACTCACCTCCACGCATTTTGTGACATTCCAAAATTACAAAAACCTCTCCAAACAAGCCAAAAATGGTCATGAATTTCAAGTGTTTAGAACCAAGAAGGATAAAGATTGACCATTTAAAATCTTTCAAAACGCTGAGAAAAATACCAAGATAATTGCATGGAGCCCCAGAGCAGCTCAGAATCCTGACACGTCCAGACGCCAGGCAGGGTCGCTTCTGTGGTCGTCGTGTAGGTGGTTGTTTGGACGAGGGTCAGGCAGCCGGCTCTCCCACCCGCTTCTCACCTGGGTCACTCCACCCACAAGGGGCCCCTCGGCTGTTCTGAGCGCAGCCTGGTAGGAGCTACGACTCCCACTCCAGGCCCTGCAAGCAGGGGGGGGGCGCTGCCCGTGGAGGGGTCTCATCACCCCTGCCTGCCGGGGCCTCCCCTTTTACCTCACAAGGAGCAGAGCCCCAGCGCCCTCCTTGGGGCCCTCGGTTCCCCCAACCTTGGGACGGAGCTGCCGAGCCTGGGCTGGGGCCTGGTGCCAGGTGTGATGAGGCGACAGGGCCACCTCCCACCCCGGCTGCGCGTCGTGACGGTGCGGCATGTCCGCGCAGCGTGGCGGGGGCACCGGGCCCGGCTGACAGCGGCTGTTCTCATCCCGTGCAGAGAGCGTACTGTGGCCAGTGCAGTGAAAGGATATGGGGCCTTGCCAGGCAGGGCTACAGGTGCATCAACTGCAAACTGCTGGTCCATAAGCGCTGCCACGTCCTTGTCCCGCTGACCTGCAACAGGCATATGGTGAGTGGGAGCCGGGTACAGCCTGGGGGGGTGTCCACACTGCCCCAGGGACCCTCGGCCTCCTTCCGTCCAGTTGGGGCCCTGACATCGTCCCTACCACCCGCGAGAGAGAGGAGGGGGCTCCCGTGGGCTGCAGAGTGACGGCCCAGGCCAGCGGTCCGGGTCGGGCCCTCTTCCTGAGCCCCGGGAGCCCCCGGCACTCTTGGGGGCTGCAGGGTCCACCAGTAGGGAGCCTCCTCGATGGTGACGTCAGCCGTGGAAGCCGGAGCTGGGGCCTGACTGCAGCCGATGCGTGATGGGGGCTAGGGGGAGGGAGAGAGGAGTCAGCGCCACTGTGTAAATACACGTGCTTTCTAAAGCACCTGCTGGGAAGGTCGCAGCCCGAGGGGCTGAGCGGTCACCTCGGCCTGTGGACTCACAGGTGACTTCAATGCTCCCCTTCCCGTGTTCAGTGCGGTGACGTAATGGTTGAATGATACGTGTGTTACAGTGTGTGTTACATAACAGGTGACTTACAAGTCTCCAGAAGCTCCGTCGTGGCGCCCGCCGGGTCACTGTGTTGCCGTCTCTCTGCAGGATTCTGTCATGCCTTCCCAGGAGCCTGCAGTGAACGACAAGAGTGACGACGTGGACCTTCCTTCCGAGGAGACGGATGGAAGTAGGGGTTGCTCGCCCCGCCCACCTCCCCTTCCCCCTGGGCATCCTTTTAGATCCTGTCCTCTCACCAGGGGCCAGGGCCTGGGAGCACGTCCCGTGCTCGCTGCGGGACCGGGGAGGGCTCTCAGGGCCCCCCTCATCCAGGTCAGAAGTGGGTGGGGTGGCCTTCCCTGGGCGCCCACGTCTCTGTGTGCTGCTGCCTGGGGAGCCCGGGGCGGGGTTGCCCTCTGTGCCGACTTCGGACGTTCTAAGAGGCACGTAGCACAGCAGCCACCATGGATACCCATCTCCGTGGAAAGGCTTGCTGTGCGCACGGCAGGCTACCGTGTAGTTCTTGAGTTTTGGTGGATTTTTTTTCTTTTTTCCTTTCTTTCTTTCTTTTTTTTTTTGGTTGGGGAGAGACTTTTTTTAATGCTAAGAAACATTCAGAGAGTGATTTTGAAAACCAGTTGTACTGATGGCCCAGCTCTGAGCTTCTGCAGTTCTGTGCGCTGTTACAAGGGTGTGCAAGGGCCCTAGCCCTCGTTTGATAAATACGAGTTCCATCCCCTGGGATGACAGGAGGCCACGGAGCATAAAACCCTTAGCATAGCACCTCATGTAAAGGAGACCCTTGACAAGTACCCATCCACCCAGCCAGCCATCTGCATACCATAAGAACAAAGACTGGAAGGCTAGACACCGAAATCTTATGATCAGTCACTTCAGAAGAATCACTAGGGAAACTCGTCACAAAGGCACGTTCCCAGCCCCAGAAGTTCAGAGTCAGCAGGTCTGGGTGGGGCCCAGGAAGCTTCATTTTCTTAAGTCTCTAGTTGAGTCAGAAGTGGCTGCTCCAGGCCTTCACCCTGAGCACCGGCTGGCCTGGCAGCCTGGCCTGGGCCACTGTGTCTCCACTGAGGGGCAAGGGCCGTGGGGGCCTCAGGCCACGTCCCTGACAACGCCTGTAACACTGCTTTTTTTCTTCCTCTCTTCACTAGTTGCTTACATTTCTTCAACCCGGAAACATGATAACATTGAAGATGAACCTGAGGTGAGCATAGCAGAAGGCTCATCGGTATTTTCAGCGTCCTGTTTACAGGTGCATTAGCTCATTTCTGGGGCAGTCGTGGAAACTCGAATATGAACGGGGAGGGTTGGGGGGGGGGCACGGCCTTGTGGACCTCAGGGATCGCGCACCCTGAGGCTTCCAGGGCAGACGTCCGTGAGGTCTTCCAGACATTTAGCACAGAGGTGCTCTCTGTGCAGCCGAATGGGCAGGGAGCAAGTGAACGTGGCAGCATGTGAGCCGTTGTTGAATCTCAGAGATGAGGATATGGTGCTCATTGTACATACTCTTTCACCGATGCAGAACTGGGCGTGAGGAGTCATTGGCTGAGTCTGTGTGAGCCCAAGCTGCAGGCCTGGTCTGAGCCTGGGTCAGGGGACCCCCTCTGACCTCAGGATCTTCTTCTTCTGTCAAGTGTGGATAAAGATTGCACCTTTCCGTGAGGGTAAACTGAGAGCATTTGTATAAACGCTTAGCACCGTGCCTGGCGCACAGGAAGCTTTGCGCGGCACTGACTGCCCGCGTGGACATCTCCACATCGGTACAGGTGGCTCAGGCCATCACGGTGGACCACAAGGGGCACACGTGACTTCCACAAAGGAAACCCCGTTCTCTTGTGCTTTGAGAGAAAGCGGGAAGGCTGGCCTCTGGGGGGTGGGCTCACTCTGACCTGGCTGTCACGCCCACTCCAGCACCCAGGTTGTTATATTTTCTGCGGCCGTCCCCCTCCCCCGTGGCGGGTGTCCCCGTTTCTGGGACTCAGTGCCTTGTGTGGCAGGGACGTTGGCGCCCACAGGCAGCTCTCACGGGCCCTCTGGTTTGGGGGGATGGAGTGTCGGGGTGGGGGAGTCGGCCTGTTGGGCGGCAGTGAAGGGGGTTGCGAGGAGGGGGCAGATGACAGTGGCGAGATGACAGCTCCGGGAACAGGCCCTGCCGCCTTCACAGCTGGGTCTCACCAGGGGCACATCCGTTACGAAGCCCCAGAGGCTGCTGCCCCAAAGGTTCTTGGGGGCCCAATCCTGGCACCGTCTTCTGCTGAGGGTGAGGCCTTCCCACATCCTCTCCACCCAGACAGCACAGCGGGTCCAGGGCTGACTCCTGAGCTACAGTTTTTGTCAAACTTCATTTGCATAAAAGCCTGCCTTTATTTTCTGTGTGTGCTTTCCACACTACCAAGCAGCTCTGCAATTCTCAGCAGACAGACGCTGAGTGTCCTACAGTGTAACCCAGCTCTGACACCATCAACCGGGGGACAGATCCCCCAGGTCGGGGGCTCAGTCCCACAAGACAGACCCCTACTCCCACTTTAGATGCCAGTTGCAAGTCCAGGTTGTCACCTATGCTTCTGAGCGACTGGCTACAGATTAGAGGGTCCCACGACCCCCTCCTCAGGTTCAATTAATTTGTGAGAACGGCCCACAGGACTCAGAGAAATATTTTACGCACCAGATCACCAGGTTATTTTAAAGGGTTGTAACTCGGGAACAGCCAGCTGGAGGAGGCGCACAGGGCAAGGTGTGGGGAAGGGGCGAGGGCTTCCATGGTCTCTCTGAGCGAGCGCCACTCCCAAATCTCCACGTATTCACCAACCCAGAAGCTCTCCAAACCTCTCCTTTTGGGGATGGGACTGACCCTCTAATCCCAGGGTTGGTTCCCCTGGGAACCAGCTGCATCCTTAGGTGACCTAGAGGCTTCCCTTTAGTTGCCTCATTAACATAACAAAACACACCTTGCTGGCTCTCAGCACTTAGGAAATCCCCACTTAGGAAATCCCCCCCAGGCTGTAGGAGCTGTGTGCTGGGCATGGGGCCCTAGAACAGAGAGGAACTTGGTGTTACAAATCACAGCATCACAACTGGACTCTGGGTGATAAATGAGACTCAGGAAGTTGTGGTTCTGAGCAAGGACAGTTCCAGCTGGAGCTCAACCTCTGTGCACAGGACCTCAGGGAACAGCAGCACCTTGAGAGGCCACACCTTTCCCAAGGTCACTGTCCCCGCCTGGACGTCTAGATCTTTGTACCTGGTCATTCTGTGTCTGGAGTGAGTCAGGAACACTTAGTTACCCTCCGTCCTCCAGAGAATCCTCGCCAGAGATAATTCTCAGGAGGGGAGCTTGTGCTGTTAATCACGTTGCCTTTCTCTTTCATCGTACATTGTTTCTAGTGGTACTTGCTTTGGCAGGTCTTTCCAGACATTAGCAAGTTATGCTTTGCAACCCCCCAGGGAGGGCCAGGTGGCCTTCCGGCTGCTGCACCGATGGCCCCTGGGTGTGTGAGCCTGCGGCCACCTCCTCGGCCTGTCCAGGCGGGGCTGGCCCCGAGCATCCCTCCTTGCTTGCAGAGGGCCCACGGGTGGCTGATAATGGCTCTCGGATTTCCGGCCCCTTCCACCAGAAGCTCTTGGGGTTTGCTCCTGGGTGGCGCGGGGGTGGCAGCCTTTGGGACAGAGAGTCAGGACTTGTGAGCAGGCCGGGGCTCTGGGCTCCGGGGCGCGGACGCCACGTCTTCCCCCATCACGCACGAGTCCCCTTCCCGCTTCCTCCCGTTGTGTCCTCCCTTCCTCAGGACCTCAAGCCGGTCATCGATGGGATGGACGGGATCAAAATATCTCAGGGGCTCGGGCTGCAGGACTTCGACCTGCTCAGGGTCATCGGACGCGGGAGCTATGCCAAGGTCCTGCTGGTGCGGCTAAAGAAGAATGATCAGGTCTACGCCATGAAGGTGGTGAAGAAGGAGCTGGTCCACGACGACGAGGTGAGGGCCCGCCCGCGCGCCCACCCACCCGCGCACGCGCTCCTTCCGAGGGAAGTCAGCGCATGGAACCGAGTTTGCCACTCAACCGCTTTCAAGCGCACAGTTCAGTGGCGTTTAGCGCGTTCACGGTGTTGGGCCACCCTCGCCAACACCCCGCGCCACACCTGCGCATCCCCCAAAAGGCCGCCCCGTCCCCGTGAGCAGTCCCCCCCCCCCGGCCCCCTCCCGACCCCGATGGCTGCCCACTGGCTCCGTGGACTTGCCTGTTCTGGACGCTCTGTGGAAGTGGAACCGTGCGTTACGGGACCTTCTGTGTCCGGCTTCTCTCACGGAGCATCGTTGGTCTCGAGGCCCATCCACGTGGTCGCGGGTGTCTGCGCGTCCTTCCTTCCTTTTGAGGCCTCGGCCATGTTGCGTGTTACGGATCAACCCCTTCGGGCTTCTTTGTTCACCCGCTGACGGGCACTGGGCTTTTGCCTCTGCTTCCGCTGCTTGAGTCGCACTGCCGTGAACGGCTCCATGCGGTTATTTGCTTGAGTCCCTACTTCCACTCGTCCTGGGTGTTTACCCAGGAGGCGAACTGCTAGGTCATAGGGTAATTCTATGTTTACCCTTTGGAGGAACAGCTAAACTGTTTTCTGCGGCAGCTGTGCCATTTTACATTCCCAACAGCAACGCATGAGGTTCCCAATTTCTGCACATTCTTGCCGACGCTTGCTATTTCCTGTTTTTTGAC
This sequence comes from Platanista minor, assembly GCA_004363435.1. Lineage (NCBI taxonomy): Eukaryota > Metazoa > Chordata > Mammalia > Artiodactyla > Platanistidae > Platanista > Platanista minor. The sequence continues at coordinate 9,415 of RJWK010007356.1, read as the reverse complement.
CATCGCTGTCCTACTGGGTATGTAGTGGCTTTGACTGGCATATTCCCATAGTGACAATGTAGTGAGCTCCTTTTCATGGGCTTTTTGGCTTGACGTACTTTTGACCTGTTTCTTTGACCCCTGAACGGGGGTGATGTCCCTAAGAAGCAGAGAACTGACTTCACAGGGAGCAGTCACTCTGTTACGGTGCAGCCGCTGCTGACCCATGAGGCCACTTGGCGCCCGTGGAGCGGGGGCCGCAGGAGGGCTCCCCGGCCCAGGCTCGCAGTTCAGAGGGAAGAGTGGGGCTGCACCGAGTCCTCGCCTGTCCTCCCAGCAAGTGCGTTTGTGTAGTGCTCACACCGCCCAGCTGGCCTCTCAGCCCTGGGTGCTGAGGTCACAAGTGAGTTGGGACATCCTCGCCTCACAGCTGAGGAAGTGGAGGCCCCGGGAAGTGTGGGGTCCGGCTGGCGTCTTCACTGCCAGTTGCAGCCCTGCAAGAGGATTCCAAGCCCCTTCCCAGCCTGCGGCCGGCTGGAGGGTTGATGGTGTGTGTGAGGGCCGGTTTCTAGAACGCTGAGAGGAGAGGCCTCCAGAGAGAGTTATTGCTGTGGTCGCTCTTGGCATCTTCGCACGTGGCCGGGACGGGAGCTCGGACTCGGAGGTGGTCTCAGGGGAGCGAGACCCTAGCATCTGGCGCGCGGGTCAACTGTGCATTTGTGAGAGGCGCTGTCGTCCCGTGGCCCCCGTCCCAGTCCCAGGAACCTGGGAACAGGGCCTTATTTGGGGAGATACAATCACAGATCCTGCGGTGGTCATGCTGGATCAGCTGGGGGGCCCTAAATCCAGTGACGAGTGTCCTTTTAGAGAAAGGCAAGGAAAGATTTGAGACAGGAAGGAGGAAAAACACACACAGAGAAGTCACTGTGAAGACATAGGCGGAGAAGGGCCAGAGTCCCCTGGAGGAGCAGGAAGGACCCTCCGCGGGGCCCTGCCCACACCCTGAGCCCAGAGGCGTCTGCCTCAGAGCAGCGAGAGGGTACAGTTTGGAGGATTTAAGTCCCGAGGTTTGTGGCGTTTTGTTAAGATAGCATGGGGAGTCCGGCAGGTGGGAGGCAGGTGGACCCGGGGGCGTGGGGGAGGAGGCATCGTGCACCCACCGGCGTTTCCTTCCTGAGCACCAGGGTGGCCAGGTGCCTGGGAGAACAGATGCAGGGACAGTCAAGGGCTCTGTTTGAGGCCAGCTCTGCGCATGAGGCGCTGAGTGGGGACACCAGGTGGCCATTGCACGAGCGAGTGGAGCTGGGGGAGGTGGGGCTGGTCAGACGGAGCCATGCCACCCAGGGCGTCCCCGGGGGCGAGGGGCAGAGGGGTCAGGACCCAGCCCCAGCACGAGGAACCCAGACGGTCTTTGGCCACCAAAGGGACGCTCACTGAGAGTCTGCTCATTTTTCCAGGAACCTTCAGGGGAAGGCAGGCTACTTTGGACACATCCCGTTCCCTCTCACTTCCCAACCCCTGAGACAAGAGGTTTAATTTGGGGAATTTGGGGAATCTCGTCCGACTCTGCTTTCTGGGGTTGTAATGGAGCCAAAGCTGAGACTCTCAAGCTGAGTTTTCCCCAAGTTCCAGTGTGGATTGGGAGGGAGCTAGCCCTGCCCTGGGAGCTGGTGCTTGGGAGGTGGGTGTGGGGCGTTGGAGAGACCCTCACTCTCTGTTTCCTCTTGTCTTAAGTGGAGATGATAATACAGACTTGCCAAGGCTGCCACGGGCAGCACATGGGGGCAGTGCGGGGGAGGCTGTAGCCCAGAGGCCAGTGCACAGCTGGTGGTGGTGGCTTTGGAGATGGTGGTAGAAACAGTGAGAAATGTTAATGGTGGTAGGTGACAGGTAACGATGCTGATGGTGCTGGAGATGGTGATGGTGGTGGCGACGGTAAGAGAGGATGGGTAATGAAGATGGTGATGGTGCTTGTGATGATGATAACGAATGACAGTGGTGGTGATGATGGTGATGATATGATGGTGGTGGTGATGATGATGGTGATGATGATGATGGTGGAGATGGTGAAGGTGGCAGATGGTAATGGGTGACAGTGGTGGGGACGGTGCTGGGGAGAATTTCTCAGCGGGAGTTTTCTTTTCCTCTCTGCGTTGTCTTCCCTCAAGCAGAGTTGACATTCCTCCCTTGCCTCCCCTTCTCCAGGATGCCTGTGAAGTGTTCACACTCCCTGGCTTCTATTTCAGGATATTGACTGGGTACAGACAGAGAAGCACGTGTTTGAGCAGGCATCCAGCAACCCTTTCCTGGTCGGCTTACACTCCTGCTTCCAGACAACAAGTCGGTAAGAGAAAGGGGGTGCTTCTGGGATTCTGCTGCTTTCTGATCTGAACCGTGTGGAGGCTGTGTTGTCGTGAGGTTTCTGCTGTCGTCTGTAGGGTCCTCCTGTTTGCAAGTATGGGGGCTTTTTGGTTCCTCAAACTAGCTTTGTTTTTCTCATTGGCTGGTGTCATATTAAGTAAATTTCATACAGATGAAGCTAAATTCTTTAATTCTGTTTACAAATTAGTTATTGAATGCATCCCACTGATACAAGCATGGGATCAGGTATTGGGATGCCACTGTGAATGGGAGGCCTGTCTTTATGCTTATGGATCTCACTGACTAGTGGAATAAATTAATAAGTACTAAGCAGCCTCACTTAGAAGCTTTGTACATATTAGAATTCTACTTTAAAAAGGTTTGGAACTACTGGTCTAGGATAGTCAACGTATACTCAGTTTGGAATTTTTTCGGCCAGATGACTTGAACTCACACAGTTTGTTTACTTGAAAAGTTACTATGTTCTGGGTCGGGGTGCTCAGGACCCACCCCCAGGTTCCGTGACTTAGGAGAACTTGCAGGACACGGCACATTGTCAAACTCAAGGCTAAGGCTCACTGCTGTGAAAGGATGTAAGGGGAAACGATGCACGGGGTAAAGTCGGAAGGAAACCAGGCATGAGCTGCCCGGAGTCCCTCCCTGTGGAGTCCCACAGGACACCCTGAATTCCTCCACAGGGAATTGTGAAACTCGGGGTTTAATGGGGGCGGGTCACGTAGGCACCTCTACCTAACACGTGCCAAGTCCCAGACTCCCAGCGAGCAGCAGGTGTTCAGTGTTGTTTGTGCAGTGTGGTCACAGTGAGGCACACTTATCACTTGGGGAAGTTTTATATCAGCGCAGGGAGCCGGTGACCGAGTGAGGGCCCGACTCTGCTGGGGCCCAGCGTGCAGGCAAGCCTCTCTGCACGACGGTCCCGGTCCTGCTCTGCCCACTCTCTGCTCGGGGCTTCATTGTGATCAGAGCAGTGACTCACCCCCCGACCCCCCCCGCAGCCACCCCCACCTCTCCCGATCTTCAGTCCCCTGTTCCCACCGGAACTGGCGTTGCCACCTCCCCAGATCTCAGTGATTCTGCCTCCTGAGTGGGTCTCAGACCCTCCCTTTCCCCCTGAGCCCCAGCTGCAGCCTCCTCGGGGCATCCGGTCCCCGGGGCGCCAGGCTGTCAGTTCCCCCACGTTGGAACTGAGCCATGTTTCGAGAACATAGATCTGAAGTATCCATCACCTGCTTCAGAGCCCCCCGACCACTTTCCCAGTTGCTTCTGGGAGACAGTCCAGGCCCCTAGGCGAGTGGACGAGGCCCCTGCAACCAGGCTGCCCCTGGGTCCCTCTGTCCATCTTTGCTGCCCTGCCTGCCGGGCCCCTTTCCTCGCGTCCTCTTCCCACGCCCGGGGCTCCGGGGGGGCCCAGCAGTAGTGTCTGGTGCACTTTCCTCACCTCTCTTTGGCTCTGACCAGTCTCTTGGGATTATGGGGCACGCCCGAGGGAGGGTGTCCCCCCAACCCCACGCTTCCTAAGCGTATTGTGAAACGAGTCTTGCTGTGTTTCTCAGTTAACTTCACTGTATGAACTTGTAGGGTGTGGATGTACAAGGGTCAGATATTTCAGCCTCACTTGCAGCTCTGTTACCAGGAGCACAGCGCTTTCTGCACTCACGTCCCGGAAGTCCGCCGGCTCGTGTGTTCCCAGGTGCGTTAAGGTTAGAACTGGAAAAAAAAAAAAATCATCCCGCAGGTGTTTCTGTGTGAGCCCCACGATGCAGGCACGCCCTGTAGTGCCTTTGCAAACTGACGTGCGAAGATGCGTTACGGCCTTCACATTCATGGCCGGGAGGCATCCCAGGAATCATTAGCATCCGTGTCTAGTTCCTTTGCCTCCCACTTCTATGAGACCTGGTTAGTCAGGATAGGGTGTCTTTCCGGGCTGTTTCCACGTGCCTGCTTTGACGCCGGTTTATGATATATGCCTGTCCCCCACCACCCATGGTGTGAACTCCCTTAGAGCAGGGCTGGGTGGGGTGCTTTTGTGCTCCCAGCAGTTGGCTCATACCTGGCACCTCGTAGGCAGTTGTGGTGCTAAAGGATAATTTTCTTAAGGTACAGTCATGTCCTTGGTACAGGTGTAAAGTGAGCGTGTGTCAGCATTTACGTGACTCACTGATTAACGAGGGACTCGTCAGAGGTTGCAGCCCGCTCACAGGAGAATTCAAGATCCTGCACACGTCGGGTGACGGGGACCCTGGGACTGGCCGATGCCTGGTGCCGAGCCGGCTGGGAGGCCGGGAGGGGCCCCACCAGGCAGACTTCCTTTGCGAGTCTGTGGACGGCACTGTTGGTATAGAACCCACCAGGGTGGAAAGTGGCTCAGCGGTGGAGGGAGACCCTGGAAGCCGTGCCCCGGGCGGGTGGTGCCAGCAGAGCCGGGTTCCTCCGGAGACCCCATCCTCACTTCAGTCTTTCAAAGCCTCTTGTGATCCTCCTGACCGCGGCACCAGCAGAGGCTTGCAGCTGACGGCTGGGCTTCACGTGCCAGCCCCCCCGCTTACTGTCCGGGCCACCTTGCACAGGGCACCCTCTCTGGGCCCCATCTCAGCCCTGGGACAGAGAATGGCAGGGATGCCCACCTCAGGGGCTGGCTGTGGGTCTGTCAGGTAAACGTTTACAGCCGGGAAGGCCCCGCTCCCGGGGAACTGTGCATAATGTGAGCTTCGGCGGAAAGGGCCTTTCTTCTTTGGGGAGCTGGGCCTTGGAACAAACAGACGGAACCTCGTGTCTGAGCCCGCGAGGACATAGGAACCAGCAGCTGCCCTGCCCCACGTTGGGCGGCTGTCAGCACCGCGCCCACTGCTGCTGGTGAAAGAGGAGTGGGGCCACTAGGACCCCCCACCCAGGTGGACTGGAGTCGGGAACTGGGAGGCTGGGTGGGCAGGGTGGCGGCGGGGACGTGGCTGGGATGGGCGTGCGGGCCACTTTGACTCTTCCTGTGGGCTCCTCGCCGAGCCGCCGCCCCGAGGGCCTGCCGTGGTGCCAGGAGCCGGCGGAGCCCTTGCACCGCCACCAAACACGGCGGACACCTGCTCCACTCCGGAGCTGTGCCCACGGGCCGCCACCAGCAAAAATCTGGTAAATAAGATGCAGTTTTTCACAAGCGGTTATCAGAAGGGCGGGGGGGTGGGTCTCTGGATGGGAAGAAAGTAAGCATTTCTTTTTTCTCCCCAAATCCAGTAGTGCCATCCGGCTCTGCCACGTTCCGTGTTCACCCGTGGATGTGGAATCCCGAACATTACAGCCGTCATTAATGTCACCATGTGCATACACAGGGTACAGAGCGCCACGTGTGTACAAATGTATGCAGATGGTACAGTGGGGTTTTATTTTTAATTTTTTTATAAATGTATTTATTTATGTACGTATTTATTTATTTATTTTTGGCTGCACTGGGTCTTCGTTGCTGCGCACGGGCTCTCATAGTTGCGGTGAGCGGAGGCTACTCTTCATTGCGGTGCACTGGCTTCTCATTGCGGTGGCTTCTCTTGTTGCAGAACACGGGCTCTAGGCGCACGGGCTTCAGGAGTTGCGGCACGTGGGCTCGGTAGTTGTGGCTCGTGGACTCTAGAGCCCAGGCTCAGTAGTTGTGGCACACGGGCTTAGTTGCTCCCCGGCTTGTGGCATCTTCCCGGACCTGGGCTTGAACCCATGACCCCTGCATTGGCAGGCAGATTCCTAACCACTGCACCACCAGGGAAGTCCCACAGCGGGGTTTTGGTGTAAAGTAAACATCTGTGTTACGGAAAAACCGTCGTTCATATCCACACAGCCCATCTTTTCTAAACAACAGCCAGAATTAACTACGAAATGGCCAAAACAGGGGAAACTGCTTCAGTTTAAGCTATTGTGGGGAAAATGGGCGATCAAGAGATGGTAGCTGAAAATCGATTTCTCCCTCCCCCAACCCCCCACGTTAGACTGTAGTTTGGGGACCTTTTTCTCGCTTCTGCGTGATCTCAGATCACAGATGAGCAAGCCACCAGTAAAATATTTACAGTCAACTTGCTGTTCTAAAATAAAACCTTTTAACCTTTGGCCCAATTGTTTATCTATAGTCATCTACGGACGCGGATGCTTCTTACGCTTTAGAGAAGAACAAAGCGGCTGTGCCTTGTTTGCAGCGCCCGCTTAGACGCTAAACTCAGTTCTTCCTGGTTCCCGGTGGCTTCGAGATGTGAAACGCCTTGTGTGTTAGGCTTTGTAAATCACACCTGAGGACTTACCTGCAGCTCTGGAGAGACCTCAGCCTGGACGGGGTCCCGGGGCCCCATACAGGGGGGCCACGGCGCACACGTGCACCCTGGGAGCGCCGTCAAGGTGGGGTGGGGTGGGGTGGGGGCAGAGCCCACGAGGGACGGTCGCACGGGTGCGTCCCAGGGGAGGCGGCTGTGCCGGGGAAGCAGGAGGAAGGGCTTGACGGTGGGACGGCTTCCGAAAGCACCACGATCCTCAGCTGGGGGGGACGTAGGACCTGCTGGGTGAGGAGGCCTAGAGGTAGACTAGGAGGGTGCGTTCGCCCAGTGCCAGGGAGGGCATGGCAGGACTGACGAACGCTTGGCGCTGCTGGGGCGGCAGGCGGGGTCCGAACCGGAGAGTTGGGGGCGCGGGGCGAGCATGTGTCCAGTGGGTGGTGTGGACATGGGGCTGGGAGGCGGGAGCCGAGGGGGAGCCGGGGCCACGTGTGTTGTCGCCACGGTGAGAAGCAGGGGGGCCTGCGGTGAGCAGACCCGGGGCCCAGTCTGACCTCCACCCGCTCCTGATGGAGGGCCAGGGAGATCCGGTTCCCGGGGGCGCTGGTAGTGGTCACGGGACACCTGTGACCGCTGCGTGAGGATGCGCCCACGGGGCCGTGCCCGCGGCAGGAGTCATCTGCGACCTTGAGGGGCAGGTGCTCCCTCCTTGGGAGCGTGAGTCACACTGTACTTTCCAAAGGCAGTAAGTTTGTTCCAGTCATAACTTAAACCCGGAATAGAAAGCGCGGTGCTGAGTGACAGTGGGCGTGGGCAGAGCCCCGTCAGCCTCTGTTCTCTGCCTGGATCCCCTGCATCCCCTAAAATGGTCCAAATGCAGCCCTGACCCCTCAGGCTACCAAGCACGACCCCTCGGGCTAGACTGCCCGGCCCGAGGGCGCACGTGGGGAGAAGGGAGCCCCCCCCGTTGGAAGTGAGTTGAGACTCACCGGAACACTCAGGAGGTTTCAGGACTTCGCTGTATTTTTCCATCGTGGGGGTGGACCGCACTCTCTCCGGAAACACTGTGGTAGCTGTTATGGATCACCCCACAGCCCCGGAGAGTGAGGGACCCTTGGAGCGTGGCCTCTGTCCACCTAGCCCAGGGGCCTGAGTCCTCCTGCCGCTGTGCCCACACACAGCCTTCACTGAGTGTGATTCCTTCTTTCTTCCTAATCTGGAGGCGACTGGCTGCTTTCAGACCAGGGCAAGTGGGTGGCGGGGACGTGTTATTACCGTGCTTGGGGACGGACGTGCACGGGCGTGGGACATGCTCTCCATGAGCTGGCGTCCTTGGACCATCCCATTACGATGCGGTGACTCCGGTGCCCCGTGCAGCCACTGCCTGACTGAGATGACGTCCTGTCCAGCTGCATGCCTCCCCTGGACAGGGCCTCGCTAGAGCCAGGCATGGGGGCTCCTTTTGTCGAAGTAACTGTCAGGACCAGACCTGAAATTGTGCTTTTGCCAACTATTAAATGACATCAGAAACCACGTAAAAGGGTAGCTCCTTTTTCAAAAAAAAAGAACAACGCAATTTTAAAATGCAGGAAAGTGAAAGGAGGGACTAACTTTTGTGCATACTCCCTGGTCTTATCATTGACACGTTTTGCTGCTTGTTTTTCCTTTTTGCTGTTTATTTCTCCATGTGGACTTCGGAATCAACCTGTCCAGCTCCAGAAAGGAAGACGGGGCATCCTTAGGACGCAGGCGCTTCCTACTCAGTCATGTGGTTTCCCTTTTCATCAGCTCTTCTGGGAGATCTTAAAGTCTTTCTTCATGCAGAGTTTTCAGTTCCTCGCTTAATTTTTGTCCTGAGTGTTTCTCTCTTCTGTTTCTACTATAAGTGAGGTCTCTTCTTCCATTAAAGCAACAAGCAACATAATGTGGTTTCTGCACATTGATTTTGGGCCCTTTGCCTCATGATTCTCTTTCTCCAGTAAATTTCAGGTGGTTTTCTTGGATTTCCGGATGTGCAGTGATAACATTTGCAGACGATGCTGTTACCCGCTCCTTCCCAATTCGTGCCCCTGTTCATTTCTATCTCTAATGACATCAGCCGGTACCTACCGCATCTGGGGACTGGTGGTGGTGGACAAACCTGTCCCCTTCCTGGCCCCAAGGGAAAGCGCCTGGTGTTGGCACTGAGAGCCCAGTGCCAGCTGCTGTGGGCCAGTGGGGCGTCAGGAACGCAGAACCAGACCGCGCTGGCATTCCAGTCAGATGTGTTGGCGTTTGCTACAGCAAGGGGCCCGGGGGCATTGGGGGAGGGAGGGGGCAGCAGGGACCAGGGTCTCCACCTGTGGCCATCACCCTGAGTTCTGGGTCCACAGGGGCCCTGTCTGATGGCTGGAGGCTAAGGAGGTGCTGTCCCTGTCTGGCTTTTGGGAACAGGATCACCCCCTACGGACTCCTGGACCCCATCATCCCATCTCCCCCAGAGCCTCAGATACGCAGCTCAAAGACTCCCAGACCCAGCAGTGGGGAGGTTACAGACATGCCAATAACCGGCGTGGAGTTCGGTTTGTCTGAAGGAAGTTTACACCTCTTTTTATTTTATTGTCAGGAAAGAATATGGAACTTTTCCAGAGGTCTTCTCACCATTTATGGAGGCGATTGTTACGATGTTTGCTCCTCGGGGCCTCCTGAAATGATGGGTTGTATCATCATAACACGTCTCCCAGGGCTGAACTCTCCTTCAGTTCCTGGGGAAGCTCATGCGTGGTCGTAGTGTACAATTCTGTTAATGTGCTTTTTTTTTCGTTTTTTTTTTTTTT
>RJWK010007355.1:0-50101 GCA_004363435.1 Platanista minor | reverse complement strand
CGGGGCACGAACCCGCGTCCCCTGCATCGGCAGGCGGACTCCCAACCACTGCGCCACCAGGGAAGCCCTTCATTTTCTTTCTCCTCATCTCCCCTCAACCAGTCCACCAGCCAACCTCTTTGTATGGAGATCCTGCTCTCTGATCAGCGCTGCTGGGTCATGGAAGAAGAGCATGATGGGAAGCTTGTTTCCCACCCACAGATTAGGAAAATGATGGGTGGGAGGCTTGCCACCTGCCCAAAGGAGACAGAACATCTCTGGGGAGAACCAGCATTTAAGGAACACCCCTGTGATAAGCTCTTGGGCATACAGACCCTGATTTCAGGGGCAAATACAGAGTAGCCACTGTTTTCCTTCCCTCATTCTCTCCATCTCTCTCCAGGGCTCGCTACCTGGCTTCTGTCCCAGCCTCCCAGTGTGTGCCCTTTCTGATCAGCCTGGGGAAGAGTCAGTTGGACTCCTTGGTTTTAGATTCCCACAAAAAGAATTCAGTCCTCAAGAAAGTACAGCAGTGCCTGGTAAGGAAACTCTTCCTGGGTGACACTTCCACGGGTGTCCCTTCCCCTCCAGGTATCTGTGGCCATCCTGGGGAGCCCTCAGGGGATATGGCTGGGCTCTCAAGTCTGATGTGATGGCCAGAAGTCTGACCTGTGGGTCTTAAAGCTGGCTCTGAAACCACTGGGTGGAACACTCTTGGCTACTGGTTCTGGGGACTGCCATTCTGGGGCCTGAATGTCGGGAGGCCGCTCTGGAGGACTGCAAGGAGCACAGTACACAGAGTCTGGGTTCTAGACACATCTCTGCCACTGCTTGGTTATGTGGCTTTGGACAGGTCACTTCCCCTTCCCCAGCCTCAGTCTCCTCATCTGTAAGATGGGTGCTATAGCACTTTATTCATGGAGTATTGAGGACATGAAATAGGTAATATATTGTTTAATGCAAAGGCCCAAAGCGCAGAGGTGACAGTTTCTTTATCTTGAAAAAGTAGATGATATTAGTATTTACCTCTTATCTTTATTTTTATTTTTTAGTACTTACCTCTTAAGGTTACTTTGAAGATGAATGGATTAAGGCATGGAAACACTTAGAACAGTGCCTGGCACATAGTAAGCACTCGATAAATGTTAGCTATTTTTGTCATTTTGAGAAAGAGCTCTGGAGGCTTTCAAGCGCCGTACAAACTTTGAAGTGCTGTTTTTATTATTGCAGTACTATCGTTATAATGGTTACTGAACTCTGAGGTATCCTCAGAGCAATCACAGTGACGCTGACCACAGCCTCACTGAGTGAAAGCTCACAATGTACAAGTTTTCCACCCACACCTGCCCCCCGTGGGGTCCCCCAGACTTCAGAGGCTGGCGCCCCTGGGGTAAAATTAGGCCCCCCGTGCCTTCTCTACAAGTCCATGGCAGAGTAGGCGATTCAGATCCTGGAACCTTTATGAGGTTTGGGGTCAGGAAGTGTTTTACGGGATCACAATCTTGAGCCCCACTGGACCTTTCCACCAGCTCCGCTTGTTGGTTTCAGAATGACTCCGTTGCTGATGAGTACACCGTGGACATCCTGGGAAACTTGCTCTGTCACTTGCCAGCGGCCATCATCCACCGTGGGGTGTCCCCCAGGGCCTGGGCCACTGCCCTGCACAGCCTCAGAGACTGCCTGGACCTCAGCCCCCAGCAGAAGGTGGCGGTGAGGCTCAGGCTTTTGGAACAGCACGGGTGAGGAGGGCCCGGGCTTGGCTCCAGGGCTGGGGTAGGGGTGCTGGGGAAGGGGCACCCAGCCCTGGCTTTCCTGCCTCAGAGCAGAGTCTCTAACTTAGGACGAGGTTAGACACTTAGATTTATTCTGGAAACATGATCTTTTTTCTTTTGGCCTCAGATTCCCTGTAAAGTGAGAATGATAGCTGTTCTACAGGCCTCGTGTGGTTGTTACCAATACATCTTGGCTTGTGGAAAGGGGGTTTCAAAAAGATGGCACTTTACAAATGCATGGAGGTGTTATTATTATTTTTGTTGTGAAACACCACCACCAATAATACCAATGCAAATAATCGAGGCACTGTCAGCTCTGGGTGAGTGAGAAGTCCCTGGGGGAAAACAGAGCTGTTCTTTCCCATGCTGAGTTTTCTGACGTTAGGTCAGATATTTGAGTAGGGCCTAGGTATCGGTCAACGGTTAGACAACAAATGTTTTTGGAGTAAGTACTGTGTCCTAGACACTAACTATTATGTAGAGTTTAGGAGCTGGGACTTGGGAGCTTGACTCCTTGGGTTAAATTTTTCCACCGTCTACTGTCTGTGTGATCTGGGAGAAGATACTCAGTCTTTTGCACTTTATTTTTGCATCTGTAGGATGGGGACAGTGAGAGTCCCCATGGGGCTGTTGTGATGATTAGCTGAGTTAATGCATTAAGTGTTAAAGCACTTACAACAGTGCCTGGCATGTAGTACTGAGTATGTGACAACAGCATTATGACTAGGAATGAAGATACAGTGGTTATTATTAAGTGTGGCTCCTGCCCTCATGGAACTTACAGTCTATTGGGATAATATCGTTAATCAAAGAGTTAAGGGGAGGCTTTTTGGCCATGGGTGGTTTTCCTTGGTCCTAGGAGAAGGGTAATCATTGCTAATTGGGCAGACCTCCTTTAGAGATATCCTACTGTGAGGCACTTCCCTGTAGACATTTGAGGTCTCCATAAGAACAACAGTGGATCCTGGGTCAGTGCTGTTATTATTCTGCCAGGCTTGAGAGGAAATTTCATCTTGCTATAGGAGGAGACCATTATGGTAATTTAAAAGGAGCAAATATATCTTTACTGTTCTGTTGAGAAAAGGGAGGAAGGAAACACTCTGATGCAAATGACAGAAATTCAGTAGCTCAATTCACACTAAGACATGGGAGTCTACTGAGTTTAGAAATGGATGGGACTTCAGGCGTGGCTGGATCCCGGGGCTCAAATGATGTCATCAGAAATATGTTCCTCCCATCTCTCAGCTCTGTATTCTTGGTTGTGGCCTTTATTTTCTCCATTTGGTGAGAGGAATGGCCTCCAATATCCTTTTTACTGCTAGAGATGCCAGAAGAAAGAGAGAGTTTCTCTAGTAGTTCCATCACAATTGCCAGGGATGACTCTGATTGGTCCGCTTGCATCACATGTCTATTTTCTTGGTTAAGGACATGGGACCAAGTGATTGACAGACTCTCCAGGTATAAAGATAATCTTTTCCTAAAAGAAAAATATGCTGGGGGACAAGAACAAGAGCGTGATGTTTACTGCTTATTATCTCTCCTTAGACTCCCCCAGAACTGGACAGCTGAGACTACAAAGGATTTGGGACCCTTTCTAGTACTTTTCTCAGGAGATGAATTAAGCTCTGTTGCCACAAAGGTACTTCTGTGTTCTATCTTTAGAAGTCTGAGGGAGTTTGAAGGGGAGAGAAAGTGTGGTTTGTTATATTCCCTTGGGTTTGCCGCCAGTTTGTTTTTCTGGAAACTTCCTGCCTGCCTCAAAGAGCTCAGGTGTTTCCAGCTCCACTCCAGGATGCCCAAGGTTCAGGGAAAGGGAGTGAGGCAGCTGCTAAAGGAGCTCAGGGTCTTTCACTTGGCCTTCAGGCAGATGTGCACAGGCTGGGAGCTGTCATTTAGATGCCACTCTGCTATCTGTGTGCTTCCCACATGCACGCCTGTTCGAGGGCTTACACCCACCAGTGCCATATGCACACACATATGTGTGTCCGGTGTGTGCAATCACATGGGCAAACATATTTAATCCAAAACCAAATCTTTATTGAGCACTGCCTTTGGGGGTAACACTCTTCTTGGAGTAACTCTCCAAGAGTTAGACAAGGCCAAGAGGCATGCCAGATGAGCACGTACTGGTCAGCTTCTGCTGCGTAACAAAGCTACACAATCTCACCAGCATGCAACAAGAAGCATTTATTTCTTGCTGACTGGTCTGTGGATCTGGGACACTGAGTTTGCCTCTAGGGATAGACTATCTGGAGCTTATTCTTCTCACAGTGAAAGTCTGAAACTCTAGAAAAGGGAGTTCAAAGTGCAGTTCTCCTTAAGGCCTGGGCTGGAAAATGGCTGGCTGTCACTTTCTACCGGCCAAAGCAAGTCACATGAGCAAGCCCACCTCAGTGGGGCAGGAAGTCTCCTCCATACAGGCGGAGGGTGGGGTAGGAGGGGATGTTTGCTGAACAAGAGTTAGATCAACCACAAAGCACATCCATACACCCTCACCCCTGTACTCACACACGCAAGATGTATGTTGTCATACACGCTCAGGGGGCCTGAACACCTGGCACGTCACCCAGGTTCACACATGCACAGCAACATTCCAGTGTCCAGTCATGGTAAAATCATCTGTGGTGTCCAAACCTAGAGTCGTAAGCAGCAGCTGCGTATATCTTAAATGCTTATCTAATCCTTTTTAAAATATCAACTTTTTTTTTTTTTTTTTTTGTGGTACGCGGGCCTCTCACTACTGTGGCCTCTCCCGTTGCGGAGCACAGGCTCCGGACGCGCAGGCCCAGCGGCCATGGCTCACGGGCCCAGCCGCTCCGCGGCATGTGGGATCCTCCCGGACCGGGGCACGAACCCGTGTCCCCTGCATCGGCAGGCGGACTCTCAACCACTTCGCCATCAGGGAAGCCCTAAAATATCAACTTTTGAAATAAAAAATGTCTTGTATCAATATGGTTAAATCTCAGAAACACAGTGTATGGAAGTTGCAAAAAAATATGTACAGTAGGATACGAAGTAAATAAATAAATACTAGTTAATTTTAAACAGATGCAAAGCAATGCCATATGTAAGAGAACTTTAAAAGCACACGAGAATGGTTAATTATCAAATATCAAATTCAGGGTGACAGTTACTTCTGCAGAAGGAGGGAGGCCAAGGGTGAGGGAGGGAGCTATCAATTATATTTGTGATGTTTTATTTCTTAAGCTGGGTTCTGGGCACATGGGTGCTTTGTTGTATTATTCTCCCTACTTTTTGTTTTAATGCCTGAAATGTTTAATAGAACAAGTAATACATGCTCCTGGTTAGAAAATCCCAACTATACCAAAGGCTATAGGATGAGAAGTTTCTCGCCCCACATTTCTAGGTTCCTAGCTTCTCTCCTCAGCAGCAGTTGCTGTTTCCAGATTCTTCTGCATCCTTTCTGGAAAATCTTCCTCCTGCCTTTACATATTCTCCCTTTAAAAATACAAAATGGAAAATACTCTGCTGTGCAATATGCTCTTTAGAAGTTAACTATTTATCTTAAAGCAGTTTTGCTCATGACCTTAGCTGCACATGGGAATCACCGGGGAAATTCTAAAAGGGACAGACACATGGACCCCACCCCAGACCAATGGTCTCAGAATCTCTAGGGCAGAGCCTGGGTGTCTGTGGATTTCCCAGGTGCTTCTCTCCTACAGCCTGGGCTGGGGACTACTGGCTTAGACTGTGACTCTGATTCTGAAGATTAGAATAGAAGGAGGAACTATAAAACCCAGCGACTTTTGGGGCACACTCTTTTGGTGACTGGGACACAGAGACACACAGCTATAGGGAAGCGTTTGATGAATTCTCTAGACTCTTGGATAGATTACCAGTAATATCCTGAGCTTGACAAAGTGCATCAGCTCTAGATGAGAAATGGCACCTTCTCCAGGGCAACCAGAGGCCCCCTCATTGCTAGTCTTCACCTTGAACTCAGAGATAACTCTTTCCTCCTCCTTTTATACATATAAATTTTAACAAAAATTAACAAACAGTACCAACCCCAAAAGACATAGGCATACATACATTTTATAGACATTATCAGATGGTAATGATGCACCATCTAACAGTCCCACAGAGAAATAAGTATGCATATTTCCTACATCTTGGCCAGCATTAGGTATTATCACTTTATTTTATTATTGACAATCTGATGGGTGAAAAACAATATATACTTATGTTATTGAACATGTATTCGATTAGTACCGAGATTGGGTATTATTTTATATGATTCTTTGTAGAGACTAGTTGGGCTAGGGATTAAATTTATATGAGAAGCTGCTACAAGCATACCTCGGAGATATTATGAGTTGGGTTACCGACCACCGCAATAAAGTGAATATTGCAATAAATCAAGTCACATGAGTTTTTTTGGTTTCCAAGTGCATATGAAAGTTATGTTTACACTATACTGTAGTCTATTGGTGTGCAATAACATTATGTCTAAAAAATATAAATACATTAATTTAAAAATACTTTATTGCTAACAAAATGCTAACCATCATCTGAGCCTTCAGTGAGCTGTAATCTTTTGCCAGTGGAGGCTCTTGTCTCGATGTTGATGGCTGCTGTCTGATCAGGGTGGTGCGTGCTGGGGTGGCTGTATCAATTTCCTAAGATAGGACAGTGAAGTTTGATGCATCAGTGACTCTTCCTTTCATTAATGATTCCTTTGCAGCATGCAATGCTGTTTGATAGCATTTTACCCACAGTAGAACTGCTTTCACAACTGGAGTCAGTCCTCTCAAACCCTGCTGCTGCTTTATCAACTAAGTTATGATTATGTAGTATTCTAAATCATTTGTTCTCATTTCAACAATCTTCACCAGGAGTAGTTCCATCTCAAGAAACCACTTTCTTTGCTCATCTGTAAGAAGCAACTCCTTACCCATTAAAGTTTTATGAGATTGCAGAAATTCAGTCACATCTTTAGGCTTCACTTCTGTTTCGAGTTCTCTTGCTATTTCCACCACATCTGCAGTTACTTCCTCCACTGATGTCTTGAACCCCTCAAAGTCATCCATGGGGGTTGAAATCAGCTTCTTCCAAACTTCTGTTAATATTGATGTTTTGACCTCTTCCCATGAATCACAGATGTTCTTAATGGCATCTAGAATGGTTAATCCTTCCCAAGAGGTTTTCAATTTACTTTGCCCAGATCCATCAGAGGAATCATTATCTATGGCAACTATAGACTTAAGAAATGTATTTCTTAAATAATAAGACTTGAAAGTGAAAATTATTCCTTGATCCATGGGCTACAGAGTGGATATTGCGTTAGACGGCGTGAAAACAACATCAATCTCATTGGACATCTCCATCAGAGCTCTTGGGTGACCAGGTGCATTGTCAATGAGCAGTAATATTTTGAAAAGAATCTTTTTTTTCTGAGCAGTAGGTCTCAATAGTAGGCTTAAAATATTCAGTAAACCATGTTGTAAACAGATGTGCTATCATCCAGGCTTTACTCTTCCAGTTATAGAGCACAGGCAGAGTAGATTTAGCCTAATTCTTAAGGGCCCTAGGATTTTGGGGATGGTAAATGAGCATTGGCTTCAACTTAAAGTCACCAAATGAATTAGCCCCTAATGAGAGAATCACCAACTGAATTAGCCCCTAATGAGAGAATCCTTTGAAGCTATGAAGCCAGGCATTGACTTCTCCTCTCTAGCTATGAAAGTCCTAGATGGTATCTTTTTCCGATATAAGGCTGTTTAGTGTAGCCATCTTTGTTAATTATCTGAGTCATATCTTCTGGATAACTTGCTGCAGCTTCTACATGAGCACTTGCTGCTTCATCTTGAACTTTCATGTTATAGAGATGGCTTCTTTTCTTAAGCCTCACGAAACAACTTCTGCTAGCTTCAAACTTTTTTCCTGCAGCTTTCTCATCTCTCTCAGACTTCATAGAATTGCAGAGAGTTGGGTTTTGCTCTGGATTAGGCTTTCGCTTAAGGGAAGGTTGTGATTGGTTTGATCTTCTATCCAGACCACTGAAACTTTCTCCATATCATCAATAAGGCTGTTTCGCTTTCTTAGATCATTTGTGTGTTCACTGGAGTAGCACTTTTAATTTCCTTCAAGAACTTTTCATGTGCATGCACAGTTTGGCTAACTGTTTGGTGCCAGAGGCTTAGCTTTCAGCCTGTCTCAGCTTTTGACAAGTTTTCCTCGCTAAGCCTAATCATTTTAATTTTAATTTAAAGTGGGAGCCTTGTGACTCTTCCTTTCACTTGAACACTTAAAGGCCATTGTAGGGTTATTAACTGACCTAATTTTAATATAGTTGTGTCTCGGAATAGTGAGCCATGAGGAGAGGGAGAGAGATGGGAACAGCCTATTGGTAGAGCAGTCAGAACACACACTACATTTATTTATCAAGTTCACTGTCTTATATGGGCACGGTTTGTGGTGCCCCAATTACAACAGTAATGTCAAGGATCAAGGATCACAGATCACAGATCACCATAACAAATATAGTAAGAATGAAAAAGTTTGAAATATTGTGAGAATTACCAAAATGTGACACAGAGACATGAAATGAGCAAATGTTGTTGGCAAAATGGTGCCAATAGATTTGCTTATCACAGAGTCGCCACAAACCTTCAATATATAAAAAATGCAGTATCTGCAAGTGCAGTAAAGCGAAGTGCAATGAAACGACGTATGCCTGTATAAAGAAAAAATAGCAGTGGAGGCAGTGAAGCAGTGTTCCAGTTTACACTCTGATTTAAGTCTGTGTTTCATGTGCTTTAATTATTATTCATTCCTCCTCTTTCATCTTCGCTGCCCTGCACAGTTTCCTGACATCCTTCAACAAACAGCTTCCAAGATGGCTGGGACTTTGCCCCCCAAAGAATTCCTCCAGGCTGTCTTTGAATCTGTTCGGAACAGCAGTGAGGAGAGCCCCAGCTCTGACCGCAGCCCTGGTGAGTGTTTCTGGGGGTATCTGAGCCCATGTCATGGCAGCAGTGTTTTGGCTAAGTCCCTGGCTTCAGGAGGACTCCTTGTCCAGAGGACTGGATGCAATGTTTGCAAAGCAGTAGAGTAGCAAAAATCCACAGGGCATAGTATTACATCTTCTTTTTTTTTTTTAAATAAATTTATTTATTCTTTTTTTTGGCTGTGTTGGGTCTTCATTGCCGTGCATGGGCTTTCTGTAGTTGAGGCAAGCAGGGGCTACTCTTCTTGTGGTGCGTGGGCTTCTCATTGTCGTGGTTTCTCTTGCTGCAGAGCACAGGCTCTAGAGCGCAGGCTCAGTAGTTGTGGCGCACGGGCTTAGTTGCTCCCGGGCACGTGGGATCTTCCCGGGCCAGGGATCCAACCCATGTCCCCTGCATTGGCAGGCAGATTCTTAACCACTGAGCCACCAGGGCAGCCCAGAATTACATCTTTGTAAAGTGATTTGGAATCACATCTTGCACTCCTTACCCAGACCAGTAGGTTTAATGGGTGAACATTAAACATAAAATGTTTGTGCAACAAACATTTCAAAACAATTAATTTAAGGACCAAAATGGCTGTGTGGCTATGAATTGCCGTGCTGGGGCCAGGCTGATTGGATTTGGATCCCAGGGCTGCCACTTATGGGCTGTGTGACTTTGGGTAAGCTCTTTAACCTCTCTGTGCCTTGGGTTTTATCCTCTGTAAAATGGGGATAATGAAAATCCCTACCTCATTAGATTATCATGAAGGTTGGTGGGTTTTAAACCTATAAACATGTACATAACAGTGCCTGGCACGTAGGAAATGCTCCGTAAGTATTAGATATGATTACAAGTATTATTGTGCACCTACTGAGTGCAGACTTGTGCCAGGCAGGAGGGGACAAAGTTAACCAGACCCAGGAATAATTGTAATAATAAAAGTAATCTGTGCTTACTTTCTTTCCTGCAACAAATAATTTTTGAGCACTGATTGTGTGAACAAAACAAAAACCCCTGCCCTCATAGAGCTTACTTTCAGATGGAGTTGGGGGTAGCCAGACAATAAATTACAGACATAAGTGAAGTACGTAGTATGTTGTGTGATGAGTATCAGGAAGGAAAATAAAGCAAAGGACAGGAGTCAGGGAGTGTGGGATGTGGGGCTGTAATTTGAAAGGAGAACACAGTTAAGAAAGGGCTCACTAAGGCGACGTTTGAGGAAAGACCCAAGGCAGTGTGGGAGTGGGCCCAGTGGGGACCTGGAGTTCGAGTCTTCTGGGCAGAAGGAGTGTGACAGGAGTGGGGGAGGAAGGAGGAATGAGGGGCAGTGTAGCTGGAGTGGGGCCTTATCTCCTTGTAAAGGAGACCCGAAGGTGGGGTTTCATGGCGGCATCGAGCACGGAAATGTCGTGATCGGACTGATGTTCACCTTGGGTCATCGCCTCTCCGTGCATTGTCTCATCCTCACCTCTGTCTATAGGGTAGGCAGAATGCTTTCTCCCATTTAACAAAGGAGAATGAGATTTAGAGGGATTAAGAGATTTGGCCAAAGTCTCAGAGTTAGTCAATGGCAGCTCTTGGAATTGAACCCAAAGCAGGTGATGTTCACCACTAGCCCGAATGGTCCTCGCTGCCTAGCAGTCCGGTTGTCATATCGCTGTGCTCCTACTCTCTGCCTGTGGATACGTGAAAGTAAGACTTTCCGCCCTTGGGGGAGGATGCGCTTAGCTCCAGTGCTTAATTGGAGTTTTCTTTAGTTGGATCTGGGTATTAATTACTGCTGCGCTTATAGTCATTAATGGATTAGCAGAATTACTACTTGGTTTCATTTTATTTAATTTTTGTGTGTGTTGATTCATTCAGTGAATATTTCCTGAATACCTACTATGTGTCAGGCCTTATTCTAAGCCCCAGGAATACAGAGTGATAAGACCAAGTCCCTGCTGTACTTTTAAACCATTCTGTTCTCTAATTCTGTACTTTCACTGAACCCTACTTTCATTGGAAAGTGGGGCAAAGGGAGCCTAGGAGAGATGGGTCTTTTGTTTCCTCCAAGTGGGTTGTGATAAAGATGTTTGAGGGCCAGACATGTGCCTTTGACCTGGTCCAGTTTTGCCTCTTGATTAGAATCCAGTGAATTTCCATTTAAGATGCAGTGAAAGGGGCGTGGCCACAAGGCTTGGGAAATGCGCAGCCCCGGGTGGTGCTGGGGTCATCAGCTCCTAAGATAAGAAACCCAGGATTGCTCTTAAGGCAAAGGTTTTCTCTCAGGTTGGGCACATCTGGGCCAGCAAAGACAATATCTCATTTGTCTGTTGCTGAGAAAGTGGTTTGACTAGGTATGGTTCAGTTTACCCAGGACTGATATGGATGGGTTTCTCCTGTTACCAAGGAAAATGTTAAGAGACCCATTTCTCCTCTGTCCTGGGATGGGAAGGCCATAGCCTCCACCAAGATTTTTATGGAGGGCAAATCATCTTCCCTTTCCACGCTTAGATAGGAGCGCCGCTTCCTTATAATTCTGGAAGCCTTAACTCTGGGTTGCAAACTCAAATGCATCGGGTGGCTATGGCAGGTAGCATAATAAAAATGGCTAACACGTATTGAGTACTTACTGTATACCTGGCACTGTTCTAAGTGCTTTATAAATAATAACACCTTTAGTCTTTGCAAAAATTCTGTGAGGTAATTTTATACTCATTTTATAGACTAGGAATCTGAGACTAGGAATCTGAGGAACAGAGGGGTTAAATAGCTTTGGATTTAAATCTAAAGCCAGAACTGTTCACCATCACCTCCTATTGCCCTCAAGGCAGTTAGCAGTCCAGTCATAATGACGCAAAGCTCCTACTGTGTGTGTGCTTGTGGCTTTGCAAAAAGTTGGCATTTCCATGATTTCGTTAGGAAAAAATGGCACAAGTGAGATTCAAACTGGTCCCTGAGTCCCTGAGCTTAGTTTCTACCCTACACTATTTCTCATGGATAAATCCGATTGGAGAACAACATTACTCATTTCAGTAAAGAAACAGACTCACATTTCCTGAAATTCTCTTTCCTCTGTTCCTTCCCCATGTCGCCCATTCCTCAGGTTGCCATGGAGTCTCGGCTCCCTCCTCCAATGACATCATCAAGCTGGCTGAAGCCAACGCCTGCTGGGCCCCGGAGGGCCTGCTCTGCCTGGGGGAGGATGCGTTCCTAAGGAGCGTGGAGCTGCTGGGGGCCGTCAGGAGCTTCAACCCAGCTCAGCTGAGGACCCTGAAGGAGAAGGCAGTACAGGTGAAGCCCATTTCAGGGAGGAAGCACTCACAGAGGGAAACCCAGCACAGGGTCTCAGCCCTGCTGTGCACAGACCCCTCTCTTTCACTTTCACTTGGGTCATCTTGTTGAAATCTCACTGCATCAGTTCAGAGCCATATTTGTGATCTCTGCACCGGAGAGATTTCTAGCTCCTCCCTCTTAGGACTCTGGCCAGGAATGAGATGTGTCTTGGCATCTAAGGTACGCTCAGTAAATCAAATTCTGTGGATACTCTGGTGCCTCTGACTGAGGTGGTTTCCAGGAATTGTGCCTTTTCTTTCTCCACTCGGAGAACCCCACTGCTGCTTGCAGGAGGTTTTCTCAGAATCTGTTGCAAATTCACCTGAAAGCAGAGCAGAAAGGAATAAAAAGAGGACTAGAAGTAATTTGCCATCTTTATAAAGATCACTTTGAGTGGCTTGTTTCAGCTCTTAGGATGGTTGTGGACTATATAGTTACCCTTGTGGGGTTAAGACATTAAATTCCTTAAAATGATAACTCTGTTTTTTATATGAGTAATCCAAGTTTATTGTAGAAAAGTCAGAAAATAATAAAGAAGAAAATCAGTCATAATCTTTTACCCAGAGGTAAGCACTTGTTAATATTTTGGTATGTTCATCTGAAGCTTCCCAGACTTCTGTGTATGTGTGCAAAATATATTTATATATTTCATACATACGTATATATGCTACAAAATATAGCATCACAGTCACCTACTACTCAATAGCTTGCTGTCCACACCAACAGTGTATAGTGCATATTTTTATATATCAGAAATATAAATCTATATCAGTATTTTAAATAGCTATATAATACTTCACTTTATGGCTGGTTTTTATTTATTTAACCAGTTGGTAGACTTTTAGATTGTTTATTTTTTTAAGGCCTCAAGGTGCATATTTATACATATTTCTTTGGCCACTGGTCTTCTTATTTACTTAGGCTAAATTCCCAGAGATGAAACTTCTGAGTCAAAGAGTATAAATATTTTAAAAGCTTTTGATGCATGTAGCCAGATTCCCCTCTAAAAAGCATGTACCGATTTACATTCTCAACACCAGCAAGTGAGGGTATCCTGTACCCCAAATCTTTCCAATTCTCTTTACTCCTTGTCCATATGCTCAGCCAATTTAGTGTTCTTTGATTGTTGTTAACATACATTTCTTTAATTATGCCTGAGACTGAACTTTTCCCATATGTTTATTTCTTCTTTTGTGAATTTCCTGTTCATGTCTTTTGTCTGTTAAAAAAATAATAGATGTAGTCATTGTTTTCTTCTTGGTTTCTAAGAGAAGTTTATATATTAAAGAAATTTACCCTGTGTCTGTTTCAAATACTGTCAGTAATGGTCGGTCTAATCTGGCTTGTTTTTTCACCTGAAGGTTTGGGACACGCCTTCGTACTGGAGAGAGTACCATCTCGTCTCCCTGGGGCGCATTGTTCTGGCTCTTACTGAGAGTGAGCTTGAGCAGCTGGATCTCAGCTCCATCGACACTGTGGCTTCCCTCAGCCAGCAGACAGAGTGGACCCCAGGGCAGGTAAGTAGATGCTGCTGGATCTTTCAAATATTCTACTTCTGTCTTAATTTTGTGTGTATTTTCCTTTACATCCTAGAACATACTTAATAGTATTTATAATAGTAGCTTTAAAAACCTTTCCTGCTAATTCCGTCATAATTGTCATTTCTGAGACTCTTTCTGTAAGCTAATTTTTCCCATAGTTATGGGTCATATTTTCTTATTTGCAAGTCTAGTAGTTTTGACGGGCTGATGGGCATTGTAAATTTTACATCTTTGAGCCCCCACCCAATTTAGTGGTACTCCTTTAAAGAGTATCGGGCTTTGTTCTGGCATACACTTAAATTACTTTTAGATAAGAATGATCATTTTGAGGCTTCCCTTTGAGCATTATAAGGGTGAGTCTAGACTGAACTTTATTCTGTGGTTAATTTATCCCCATCACTGAGACATGATTCTTCTGAGGACTCTATCCAATGCTCCGTGTATTTCAAGACCTCTTCTCTCTGGCTGGTGGGAATGTGAACTCTTTCCAGCTCCATGTGAGCTCTGAGAATTGTTCAGCCTACGGCTTTCTGATGCCTTTTTTTGATATTTATGTGGAGTTTCATTCCTTGCATATGATCAGCACTCAGCCAGACTTGAGAAGACCTCTTTGCAGATTTCTGGAGCTCTCTCTCTCTCTCTCTCTCCCCGTGCAGTTTCTTCCTCTCCAGTACTTTGCCCAACAAATTATAGGATCCCTGGCCTCTCTGAACTTGGATGTCTGTATCCTCAACTCAGCTTGACCGCTGGGCTTTTTTGGGTTCCCTTTCCTGATCCATAGCCTGGAAGCTGCCTCTGGGCAGAGAGCAAGGGCAATTGTGGGGCTCACCTGATTTGTTTTCCTTCTTGCAGGATTATAGGCAAGTGCTCCCTGTTGTCCAGTGTCTAAATACAGTTGTTTCATATACTTTGTTCGCTTCATGGTGAGAGGGTGATTCCTGTGTCAGTTAATTCTTCACAGGCTAAAGAAGAAGTTCTGTCCAGAATTTAATTGTTTCAATTGGGAGGGAAGTTAATCCACTGTATTGCTAGAAAGGGGAGTCTTAGCTGCTCTGTGTTAACTTCATTCTCAGGCAGCCCTCCCTCAGCTGTTGTTTTCAGCACTAGGCTTATGTATCATGTAATTAGCAACCCCAGAAAAAAGTGCCCCTTTCTCATTAATTTTTGAAACAGTCCCAGCATTGACTCCAATCATACAGTTGCCCGGCCCTAAACTGTCTGGTCAGGATTAGAATATGTGGGTTGGCCTGGCACGCACCAGGGAGTGGAATCCATCTCACCAGGACCATATGAACTGAGGATGGGGAACGCGTGTGTCGTAACGATCCCCAAAGATGTCCACATCCTCATCCCTGGAGCCTGTGACTACGTTACCTTATGTGGCAAAAGGGACTTTGCAGATATGATTAGGTTAAGGGTCTTGAGATGGGAGATTATCCTGGTGGGCCCAACATAATCACAAGGGTCCTTAGAAAGGACCACAGATACAGAAGGCCATGTGACAGTGGAAGCAGAGGGACAAGGGACACACTGAGAGATTTGAAGGTGCAGTGCTGCTGGTTTTGAAGGTGGAAGATGGGACTCTGAGTCAAGGAATTCAGGCAGCCTCTAGAAGCTAAAACAGACAGGGAAATGAATTCTCTCTAGAGCCTCCAGAACGAACACATCTTGCTGACCCATTTTAGGACTTAAGACCCCCAGAACTGTAAAAGAATATATCTGTGTTGTTTCAGGCCACTAAGTTTGTGGTAATTTGTTACAGCTGCAAGAGGAAATGAGCACAGGTGGTTCACCAAAAGAAAAGCATGTGTTATCAAAGGGAGAATGGATGCTGGGCAAGCAAAGCCAAGGCATGTCCCCTACTCTCATGAGCTTTTTGTAAACAGGATTGCCATGTCACATGACTCTGGGTGACACCATTCAAATAGAACATGGTGTGAATTGTGCCCCCCTGGAGTTAGGTAACATGGAGGTCCTGGCCATAAGGATTAAGTGAGTTAATACATGTTGAATATGGTGAACAATGCCTGCGACATAGAAGTCAGCAAAAATTAGTTGTCTTCGTTGTTGTCATCAGCATAGTGTCATCGTCACACTCCCTCTCTGGCAGTTTAACATCTTCCTCACTTGCAAGGTGAGGGGGTTGGACCCCCAAGTCTGCAGTTCCTTCTACTCTGACATTCTACAATCCTGGGGTTCCATGACACTAAAACTGGTTTTGACTGGTTTGAGAAGTGCCACATCACACTTCCAATATTAAAATCATTCTGTTCGCAGTCTGGGAGAAGACAGGAAAATATATCCAACTTAGAAACTAGAGTATCTCTTTCCCTTTTTACCAATTTTCAATTCCCATGGATGGCAGTGAGATTTATCAATATGTTTGAAGAGGATATGAAAACCAACATTTGCAAATATCATTTGCAGTCAGTTCCTCAACTTTAGCTCCCAATCAAACGCTTAAATGCATGTTTCTAGATTAATAGTCAGGCCTGGTGGAACTACATTAACAGATAGTTCAGCTTAAAAACCAATATAAAGGAAAAAAAAAACTATTATAGAAGCCAGAAGGATGAACAGAGAGATTGAAATCTTACAGCTATTCACTTTTCAGTGGTTAATATTGCCTAAAAGTGTTGGTATTAATTGTCTTGGAATCATTACAGATACAGTGCTCCAGTCACTCAAGGAAATATATTTTAGCTTATCACCTTGCAGGCTGAGCTTGCATTTTCCAGGTTCCAGTGGCAAGGACAATTTAATACCACATCTTCAAAGTAATTTTATTTGAATTGTATTTTTGCACTTTCATTTTTTTTTTTTTTTTTTTTTTTTTTTGCGGTACACGGGCCTCTCACTGTTGTGGCCTCGCCCGTTGCAGAGCACGGGCTCCGGACGCGCAGGCTCAGCGGCCATGGCTCACGGGCCCAGCCGCTCCGCGGCATGCGGGATCTTCCCGGACCGGGGCACGAACCCGTGTCCCCTGCATCGGCAGGCGGACTCTCAACCACTGCGCCACCAGGGAAGCCCGCACTTTCATTTTAAAATGGGCATGCCTGATGCTTGGGGGGCACAGATTGCTATGAGTCAATGAGTGAAACCTGATTATGAAGACTTAATAAGAAAAGTTCAAAAGCTAACTTGAGTCTCCATCTTTCCTTCATCCCCAAACATCTTCACTGGCTCTGAAGTCAGGCTGCCCAGTTTGTAATCCTAGAACCATTATCTACTAGCTGTGTAACCTTGGCATAATTACTTAACCTCTCTGTGCCTCAGTTTCCTCATCTGTGAAATAGAGATAATATTAATATTTACTTCCTAGGGTTGTTGTGAGGGTTAGATGAGATAGTATGTGTAAATGGTCAGAACAGTGTTGGCATACAGTAAGCATTCAAAAAATATTAGCTATTATTATTTTGGATGCACATTGCCATTCAAAGACATTTAAATCTAAACATTGTGTTACTGAAATTCACTTACAGCACCTGTGAGCTTTGTAATCATTGAGGGGAAACTTCATGAAGACACTGACCAGTCCAATTTGCAGAGACGTGGGAAATCTCTCTGAAGCCAATCCATCACATGACGGCAATAATCTGATGCCATTTCGAAGGAATATATATTGCCTACAACTTCTATAGCTCACTTACTCAGATGTTCATTCAGTCATTCAAAAAGTACTTATTATTCCAAAAGTACCCCCATATGGGCCAGGCATTGTATCAGGTACTAGGGATGCAGCAGTGAACTAGCTGGATATTATGGTCTTTGGAGATTCTACTGGGTGAGGCAGACGAAAAGTTGAGTGATCAAGGTGAAACATTTAATAAATTTTGATAAGTGATAAGCAGAAAATGGACAAGGTGCTCATGGAAATAGTGGGGGTGGGAAGCTCCTTGGGATGGGGGAATCCAGGAAGTGTCCTCTGAGCAGGAAGCATTCAAACAGACCTGAGGGATAGAGAGACAACAGCCACGTGAAAAGTGGAATCCCACTGCAGCGTTTCACAATCTTTGCCAATACTTTTTCTTAACACTGGAGTGATCTATAGTGTGTGATGGGATGGACTGACATTAAAGGGAGATGGGAAGATTCACTGTATCCCTGTGACCCTCACTTCCATTCAGGAGATGTTCGTCCTTGGAGGTCTCCTCCCTGTCTTTGCCTTGTGAGCTCTGGCCCTTTTGTAATCTTCTGCATCTGCCTCCATGAGCCCTGAGGAGCCAGACAATTAATTGTACAGCTCATCTTCAAGAGATTGACTTGGGTCCTTCCTCAGGCCCAGCATATCTGGATCAAATTAATCAGGGTTAATCCAGTTACAAGTGACAGAAAACCTAACTCAAAGTGGCTTGAACAAGAATGGAACTGACTCCCATAACTGAGAGGGTCAAGGGTGGAATTAAGGTATGGCTGGATCCAGGGGCTTCAACACTACTGTCAGGAATCCATCTCTCACCAGTTTTTGACCCCGCTTTCCTTTGTGTGGGCTTTGGTCAGAGGCAGCTTCTTTCTTTCTTTTCTTTTTTTAAAATACATTTATTTATTTACTTTATTTTTGGCTTCATTGGGTCTTCATTGCTGCGCGTGGGCTTTCTCTAGTTGCGGCGAGTGGGGGCTGCTCTTTGTTGCGGTGCACGGGCTTCTCATTGTGGTGGCTTCTCATTGTGGTGGCTTCTCTTCTTGTGGAGCACGGGCTCTAGGCACATGGGCTTCAGTAGTTGTGGCACGCGGGCTCAGTAGTTGTGGCGCACAGGTTTAGTTGCTCCCTGGCATGTGGGATCTTCCTGGACCAGGGATTGAACCCGTGTCCCCTGCGTCGGCAGGCAGATTCTTAACCACTGCTCCACGAGGGAAGTCCCCAGAGGCAGTTTCTTTCCATGTGTTGAGTTCTAGCAGATTCAGGTGTTTGTCCTTCCAAGGTCCAGTCCACAGTAAAGAAAGCTCTTCTTTTCTAATTGCTCCAACCAAAGTCCTGGTTGGTTTTGACTGGACCACGTGCCTAATCTAGAACCAGTCACTGCAGCCAAGCTAAGAGACAAACTGACTGGCCGGGACTAGGCCATAGCATCACCTCTGGAACTCACAATGCAGTTAGCTCCAATTGAACCACATGAAGTGAGAGAGTAGGAGGTCTGGCCCTCCAGGGAAAGGGAAAGTCATGAATAATGAATGGTCACTATACTAAAGTTACAGGGACCCTACACTACACATCAGTCCCTAAATCAAAGCTCATTGAAGAGATTCCTGTGTGTGTGTGTTTTTTTTTTTTTTTGCGTTACGTGGGCCTCTCACTGTTGTGGCCTCTCCCGTTGCGGAACACAGGCTCCAGACGCACAGGCTCAGCGGCCGTGGCTCACGGGCCCAGCCCCTCCGCGGCATGTGGGATCTTCCCGGACCGGGGCACGAACCCGTGTCCCCTGCATCGGCAGGCGGACTCTCAACCACTGCGCCACCAGGGAAGTCCCATCCTGTGTGGTTTTTTAATGCCAAAGGATTTAACGTACTACTCCCTGGAATTGAAGAGTGAGAGGCAAACCTATCTCAGGGTAGATTTCACGAAGGTAACATTTGACTTGAACTTCCAAATAAAAGGATGGTCGGATTTTAACAGTTGGGAATGCAGGAAGGGCATTTCAGATGGAGGCACTGACTTGAGTAAGGGTGCAAAGGCAGGAAATTACAAGGTTTTGTCAGAAAGTTGTGAAAACAGTTGCTGGAAGAGTCTGGATCCTGATGCAGCAGAACTTAAATGACCAAACTATGTGAAGGTCATGAGTGATGAAGGGAATAAGCCAGCAGACACAGACACAAGGTATAGGTGTCTTTAATATTTGTGAAGGATACAAGAGCTTCACGGCCTAAAGATGCCTCCATAGATCAGGGGACATACTCCGTAGAAGCAGCACCTTCAGGAGGTTAACCTGATGAGTGGCTGGGATGATTTGGAGTGGGGAGTATGTTTAGAGGAGTAGGGTGGGCGATCAGTCAGGAGGCTGCCTCCGTTCTCCCCTCAGACCTTGGGGTCTTGATCATCCCTGGACAGTTCATTTCCTATCCTCCCACATTTTTATAGGCTAAATCCATTCTGCAAGGGTTCCTGGAGGATTCAGGCTATAGTGTCCAGGATCTGAAGAGCTTCCACTTAGTAGGACTTGGTGCAACCCTGTGTGCCATGAACATCACCGAAATCTCACTTATAAAGATCTCAGAATTCAGGTAACCAAAACACTAGTGTGCAAAATAGCAAATGATTGATTGGTTCCTTCGTTCATTCATTCATTCAGCAAGATGTTCTCTGCTTCCTCATGCTTTGCAACCTTTCTGGGCTAAAATAGGGAGTGAGATTAGCTGGATCATTTTTTGGTGCTGAAACCTTCTGCATATCTTTTTTTTGGCCGGAGAGTCTTCCAGGCTCACACTACATCCTCCCTCATAACCAGGGTGGTGGTGGCCAGAATTGGGACCCTGCTCTGCAGCACCCACGTCTTGGCAGAGTTTAAGAGGAAGGCAGAAGTTGTGTTTGGGGGGCCCACTGAGTGGTCCAGCTCTGTCCTGCAGGAGCTTGGGACCATTGCAGGTAAGAGACACCTTGAGCATGTCTTTCTCTCCCTTTCCAACCTTAAATCTGGGGACAAAACCAAACAAAATAATGAAAGAGTCAGGACAGAAATAAAGATGCAGACGTAGAGAATGGGCTTGAGGACACGGGGAGGGGGAAGGGTAAGCTGGGACAAAGTGAGAGAGTGGCATGGACATATGTACACTACCACACATTAAAATAGATAGCTAGGGGGAAGCAGCCGCATAGCACAGGGAGATCAGCTCGGTGCTTTGTGACCACCTAGAGGGGTGGGATGGGGAGGGTGGGAGGGAGATGCAAGAGGGAGGAGATATGGGGATATATGTATAGGTATAGCTGATTCACTTTGTTATACAGCAGAAACTAACACACCATTGTAAAGCAATTATACTCTAATAAAGATGTTAAAAAAAAATAAAGGTTAAATAATATAGTGTTGAAAAAAAAAAGAATCCTTGACCACGTGTAGTGACTATCTATAGAGTTATGGTAGAACCTAGATTTCATGACTTGAAGCTGTAGAGGGTGGGTCTGCAAGTCTTCTTTTTAAACAAGCTCTCTTGGTAAATTTTGTTAGCTAAAGTGGTTTAGAATGTTATTTAATTGGCTCCAAAATAGATTTATACACAATTTGAAATTTGTGTAAAGTGAAGCTCCTTCTGGGCATACATCTCCTTGTAGGAGACCAATCGGGGTTAGCGTGACCCACATTTTTTTCCCTGTGTTGATTAAGGAACCTAATTCCCCGGTGTGATTTTCAGGGACTTTTGTAAGGAAAGATGTTTGCCTAGAACACGCAGATCTGTACATTATGCAGCACCATTAATAAAACAAACGGAGTTCTGATGGCTTGAAGTAAACCCTCATGATTCCTGTTTCTCCCCAGCTGGATTAAGTAAGGAAGAGCTCCGAATGCTTGACAAGGATTTGATGCCATATTTCCAGCCATCAGCAATCAAATGCCTTCCTGATGAGATATTCAAAGTAGGTACTCAGTTCCTCAAGGAGAATGGGAGCTTGACCCTATTTCAAATCACACAGGGAGGCAGATAGTGGGCCTTGGATTCTAGGGACCTGCAACCAGCCTTCTGCTAGGGCCAGAGGAGAGCTTTGTGCCAACAGCGGATGGATCACAGGATAATTTTAGGTGTTTTTGTTTTTTAAGTATTTTTTTCTTCAATTTAAATTTATCTTTTAATTGTATCTATTTTTACGGTTTCCTTCTCTTCGTAGCCACTGGTACTGATTTTCTATTTATGATGGTATGACAGGTGCATATTCCCTTATCCAAAACCCTTGGGGGCATATATATATTTCAGAATTTGGAATTTTCCAGATTTTAGGAAGATCACTCTGTGAATCTACAGTATTTTAACTTAATACCATCAGCAGTGTCTGGGGAAGCACCTTGTAAGCAAATGCATTAATCTTTCTGTGAAGAAATCTGTGACAAATCACACTAATTGGAATAAATAGAGACTATAAATGGTCTCACATCAATTTAGGTCAGATTTTTCTGGCAAATAAGTATGTCTTAAACTTTGGAAAAAACTTTGTTTTCTGACTTTTTTGGACTTCAGAATTGCAGATGAGGGATAACATTTCCTGTATAATATTTCCTTTTAAAATAAATTTAAGTAAAATATTTTAATTGATTTTAAGAAAAGTGTTAAGGAAGCCACAGTAGGACAGGTGACGAACAGCTATGGAAAAAATTGAGAGCGTTGAATTGGATCAACTGAGGTTAGGGAAGCAGGGTATCCAGTGAGAGGTCCTTCCTTCCTGTCCATGTACAAGATTAGGAGAGGGTTTGGTGGGGACAGTCTGCTCTGATGAGGAGTGACGCTGGTGTTCTTGCCTGCTGTGTAACTTGGAAACACATTCTGTCCATAAAAACTGGATAAGGCACACACAGGAGGCTAGACAAACTCCCATGATGCAACATCATTGGTTCATTTTAAGGAAGAGAGCAGACCTTGAACCACTTCAGCACCCAGGACAGTTCCCAGCACAGAAGAGGTGTGATCGCTGTTTAGGGGAAATAAGTAAGTCATAGTCCTTAATGCCATTGAGCTTCTGCCCTGGGGGCTCTGCATGGGGTAGGCAGTTCGGTTCTTGATGCTGGCATGTTGCTGAGCACTTTCTCCTGGTTTTGTTTGGAAAGCAGTCTGTAACTTACCTATTCCAAAAATTCCTAGTGGCCACTTACATTGTGGTAGGCTCCAGCCTAGGCACTAGGATGTAGGCTCCAGGCTGGTGCACCTGGGATGCACTGGTGAAGGGGTATAACACAGTGCCTGCAGGGGCTTGAAAAGTAACATAAGGGAGTGCAGTGGCCTGGGTAGGGACTGAAGTGAACTGGAGAGCCCTGTCTAAATCTGGGGAAGCTGCTTCTCATCTCCGGCACATTGATGCAATGTGACAATGTGCGCCAAGTATTGCAGGATCTTCCTTTTTTTCAGAATCCAGAAATCTCATTTTAATGTGAAATCTCCTGATAATTAAATGTTGGCAACCACTTTGAATCTATATTTTAAAACACAGTACAATAGGCCTAGAGACTCAATCTGGCCTGTGGGTTGCAAGCAGCAACATTGGAAAAATAGATAATTTTTATAATGCAGACTCTATATTAATGGTAGATGTAAGGTGTAAGCCAGAAGAGCATGTCCTCTGTGTGTGTGTGTGTGTGTGTGTGTGTGTGTGTGTGTGTGTGTGTGGAGAGGAGAGGTGATGCTGAATTTTGCAGGACAGGTTAGCTAGGTGGAGAGGGAAGAACAGTGTTCCAGGCGGAAGGAAGTGCTGCCTTCTGGGGGCTGCAGATATGGACCTCCATGCTCCAGGAGTGAAGTGTGCCAGCGCAGAGGACGCTGGAGAGGTGGGCAGGATCCAGAGCTTGAAGCCCTCGTTACCATGTTCAGGAGCTTGAGCTGTGGCCTGGAGAGGTGGCAGGGAAGGGTTCTACGCAGGGGCATGACATGATTCCAGAGAGAAGCATCAACCTGGACGGGAAAGAAGAGGGTGAAGGAGAGAAGAAGATGGGGTGAAGAAGCAGAACCCCCCTTCTCAGAATCTTTGGGGCTCTTAGAAAATAAGCAGGATGACTTTAGAGGCCCCTGCCATCCCGTCTCATTCCACAACTACTGGAACTAGTCACCAAGTCCTCTCTAGGATGGAAGCGACTTCAGAAAACATCTTGTTCAGGGCCCTCAAAGGACTTCTGCTCTCGGCAGAATTTCCCATTTCTGGTGTCCATGGCAGACATCACTAATGGATTACTGTACTTTCCCTTCTGGAGCCCTTACAGGACTCACCAGCAAGGGTTAGAATCACTTAGGAGACGAGTTATCTGTGCCATCCCACATCTAGTCCAAAAGCCCAGAGAGGCTATGGAACTTGCCCAAGGTCACACAGCTGTTATGGGACAGAGCTGGGACACAGATTCAGGTCTTTGCCTTTTAGGTGTGTGTTTTCTCCTCCACAGCAGTGTTTCTCAGGTGGGGGACTTGAAGCATTGGGGGTGGGGTGGGGTGGAACCTTGCACTGCATTGAACAACACTGTCACCTTTTCAGCTCTCCTTCACTACTGATTACTTGAAGGAGGAAGTCTCGATTTGGAGCTAAAATGTATTTAACATCTCTATAACACTTAAAATCCCCTCTTTTTTCTGTTTTTAAAGAGGCCTCAGGTTCAGACATTGTTGGCCAACACATATAGCTACAATTCAACAGTGTCATTTTATTTATTACGGCATATTTTAAATGAGTACTTATTGCGAGTCATTCCAATTTTCCATTTTTGGAAATTTTCATTAATTTTTTTTCATTTTAAAATAAGTTTATTTTAGTAGTGAAATAGTGATCTGATTTTAAGTAAAAATCCTAAAGAGGAGCACAAGTGGTACATGGGTACGACGAAGGTGTGCGGGTCCTTGGCGGATGGCCGAGGTTTGGGAAAGCCGCGGAGGGGCGCCTCTGAGGGCGCTGCCCCCTCTCCCCTGCAGGAGCTGTCTGCGGAGCAGATCGCCTTCCTGGGCCCGGAAAACGCCGCGGCCGTGACCCCAGCCCAGCGACGGCAGCTCAGCATGTTGCAGCTGCAGAGCCTCCAGCGGGCGCTAGATGGCGCCAAGACACGCTCCTGGCTGGACGCGCCTCCGAGCGCCAGCCCCACCCGGACCCCCTCCTCTCTTTCTCCTCCAGGTGAGCCGGACAGACCCAGCCCGGTCCCCCGCTCCTAATCCCTTTCCTAGTCTCTTGGTCCGCCCTGCCAGACCTGGGGAAGCGGGAAGGTTCCTAAAATTCAGGGTGGGCTCTCTGACAGTCCTTGGAGATCCTGCATTCCCAGAAAAATCCAAAGTCCCTACCGAGCACACGTAAATGATTCTCAACTCCAGAGCACGTTAAAATCACGGCGGGGGGGGGCGGAGCCTTTAAAAAAAAATATTTTTGGCTGCTTTGGGTCTTCGTTGCTGCGCGCGGGCTTTCTGTAGTTGAGGCGAGCGGGGCTACTCTTTGTTGCGGTGCGTGGGCTTCTCATCGCGGTGGCTTCTCTTGTTGCGGAGCACGGGCTCTAGGCGTGCGGGCTTCAGTAGTGGCAGCATGCGGGCTCGGCAGTTGTGGCTTGCGGGCTCTACAGCGCGGGCTTCAGTAGTTATGGTGCTCGGGCTTAGTTGCTCTGCTGCCTGTGGGATCTTCCCGGACCAGGGCTCGAACCCACGTCCCCTGCGTTGGCAGGTGGATTCTTAACCACTGTGCCACCAGGGAAGCCCCACGGGGGAGCTTTTAAAAACTGCCAGTCCCGTGGACCCCACCCAGAACCACTGAATCAGAATTTCTTAGGACTTAAGTCCTGTCAGTGGTTCCTCTACTCCTCCCTCACCGTCCAGTATTAATTAATAAATTCAACTGACGTATACTGGGCACCTGTTAATACTATGTGCCAAGCCTGCGGTAGGAGCAGGGAATACAGAGGTGAGTAAGGCAGGTAAGGCTCTCTCATAAATAAAGAAGATTTCAAATCTGGTTAAGACCAGGGGAGGAAAGCAGCCTAGGGTGGTGGTGGTGACTAAGGGCTGAGCTGAGACAGAGGGGCCGGGGGTGTAGCTTTCCTGCCCATCTTTGCTCCCTGCCTGTCTTACTCTCCTTCTCCCCTCGCTCTCCCTCTTCTTTGTGACTCCTTCTGTCTTTAGTGCGCACCGCCTTTGGACTAAGCTGGTGCTGGGCTCTGGGGAGGCAACTGTGAACCAGCCGGGCAAGTCCTCTGTCCTCTCTGAACTCCCAGTCCAGCATGGGGGATGAGGGAAACTGCTGCGCCCCGGTGACCATGAGGCAGTACAAGGGGTGCTGTGAGGGGGGGACACAGGCCCCCCAGGGAATGCTCGGGAGAGGCAGCTACCTAGGCTTGGGCAAGCAGGGAGCGGCCATGGAAAGCTCCAGAAGACAGTGATTCCTAAGCTGCAGGCCAACAGAAGAGGAGATGGACCCAGCCAGGTGGAGAGTGTCCCAGGTAGAGGAAAGAGTGAGTGCAAAAACCCAGAGAGCGAAGCTTGGTGCTTCGCTGTCTCCAGGTCTGCCCCAGCCTCCCTTGAGGATAGCAGATTGGGGGATTCCCAATTTCTTCAGCCGCAAGTGGCCAGACATGGCACCTGCAAACCGGAGCCACGCCCTCTGACTTACTATTATCTTAAAGCCTTTTCACTGAAATATAATACGCATACATTTAAAAGTTATTTAAAAATGTTACAGTGTTTTGTGTATGTTATATAATGCACAGAGTAGGCAATGCACCTGGTTTAAAATACGAAAGGCCTGAAAAGGTGCGCAGTGAGCTATCTCCCCCATCCCCTGTTCCTTAGCTGCCCAGTTCCCCTCCCCAGAGGCAACCAGTGTCACCAGCTTGTGTATCTGTCCAGAGATACTCTATACATATCCATAGTTTATCCCCGCACTTTTACAAAACTTGTTATACACTTTGTTCTGTGCCTTGCATTTTTCACCTGACAATATACCTCGGAGGTAGCTCCATATCTGTACCTAGGAGCCGTGCAATTGTTGTCTTTCTGGCTATGGCATAACTGTAGTTAACTAGATCTCTGTAGACGACAATTCAGTTGTTTCTATTTTTATATTGTTATGAACAGTGCTGCGGCGGATGACCTTATATACTTTGCATCTGTTCAAGTATATCTGCAGGGTAAACTCTTCCAAGTGGGATTGCTGGGTCAGAGGGTTTGTGCATTTGTAATTTTGATGGATGCTCAGCCAGGCAGGAGAAGCCTAGATTCCTTCTCCTTCCTTTCACCCCACAGGCCTGAGCTGCTGCTGGCAGCTGGGTGAACCCTTCCAGTGGGCCAGGCACTTAATCTCTTGTCTCGTAAATCTGCTTCATTATCCAAATCATCTGGGAGTGATACTTAAAAATCCAAATTCCTGGGCCTGGTACCAGGCTTGCTGAATCAGAATTTGCCAGGGAGGATCCCAGAATTTGCATTTTTAGCATTCTCCCCAGGTGACTCCTATGATTAGGGCAGCTCTGGTAGTCGCTGATTCACACAATCTCATTTAATTCGCCTTTCCGTCCCTTGCAATTTGGGGTCATTATTCCTGTTTAGGAGTTGAGCAAACCAAGGTTGGGCGAGATCTAGTGAGTGGTTCAGGGAGAGGGGCAGGGAGCTGACGTGGTGCGTCCACCCTCCGCGGGCTGCTGAGACCTCCTGTGCACTCTTGTCTTGTCTTGTTTCCTTTTAGGAGCCTGGGTCTCCCAGGGTCTTGGGCTGGGCTGCCCTCTGCTGGTCCTGATGCCCAGGCTCGTGTGGTGAGCGGCATGTGTGCATTGCCCTGGGGCCCAGGCAGCTGCCCAGGGCACGTGGAGACCGAGGGCGCTGCAGACGGTGGGAGTCCCGCACCCCAACTCAGAGCCTCAGTGGGGGCAGGGAGACCCCGGGGCCTTGGAATTGAAGAGGCGCTAAAAGGAAGAATAATTGTTGAAAATGATCTTAACCTGGCTTGTGTCCTCAGCAGGGAGGCATTCTCAGCCTCATTTCAGTCTCCCTAGTTTTCCAGCTTGGAGACAGAGAAGCTGGGGAGGGAGGGGTGTTTCCTGCCAAAGCATGAAGACCTTAGTACAAGTTACTGCCCTCCCTCCAGAGGGAAATGCCGGAGAGCAGTGGGTGCAGGCAAAGGCGCCGTTTTTGCCAGGGCCTGATATGGCTTCCATTCTGGCTTAATTTCCCCTCCTTGGAGCTACGGGGCGCGTTGGATTTCTCCTTCTTAGCTACTTCGCAGAGCTGAAATAAATGAATCCCGCAACAGACGCCAATATTCCTGCCTGATTGCTGGGACTAATTGATGTTTTGGTGGGCATTGCATCGCTTGGAAATTAAAACAAGTTAACATGGCTCAACGTTAAATCAATTTTAAAATACATTTTCCAGATGCCTTCCATTTCCTTGGGAGGCAGCTGAATGAATGGCTGTGGAATTATCAGTTAAACTTTCAAAATAATTCCTTTCTTGATGGAGGTGGTGGCTCTTCTTGTTTTAAGTTGCTCTGGGCTTTGGGGATGGGTTGAAATAAAAGAAAATAAACTGTGTAAGCCAGTCACTCCTGTGATTATGGCACAGCAAAACAAACGCACCCACTGGCCCAATCCTTTTGGAGACTGGGATGGAGTTACGTCTGGAAATTCGCAGGACGCTCTTGGCCTTCGGCTCAGGAAGGCAGAGCTCAGGAAGGGGTGCTTTGCTGCCTCCCAGGTGTTACGCCTTCTCAAATTCAGCCAACAACGTTGTTTCACGCCACATCACTTAGGTGGCAATTTAGGCATCCTTAGTACTTCTGTGCTGCCACCAGCATGTTCTGTGCCCTTTTCCTGGTCACATCCACAGTAGACATCTCATCTGGAGACAAGAAGAGCCTGCTTGAGTTTCCAAAAATCTCTGGTGTTCGATCAGAGGTGGGTGGGTCTTAAACAGCATCATAGGTAGATGTTATAGAGGCTGGTGTGTTTTCACATGTCACATGTGATTATTACAGAAAATTAAAAGACCGGAGTGTGGAGAGTGTGGCCCTGTGGGTGTTACTTGGGGTCTGATCTGGTTTTCTTTCATCCTGGCAGGGAAGTGGCAACTAATGCTGCTTTTCTAGCACAGATTGTTTGTCTTGTTACAAACTCGAGCCCCAGTTTAGCGGGGCTGGACCAGCTGCTTGGAGAGGGGCCCTGGGTGAGAATGTGTCTGCCCAGATTCCCATCAGAGGGACCTTGGACCTCGCTCAGTATTCCCACTTTCTTCCAGCCTTGGATTATCCTGGGCAGGAACAATAACAACAATCTTGTTTGAGTTGGACTTCACACTGCCAATATCATGTAGTCTTTGCATCTCACTTTCCCTTCTGATCATTTGTTTTTGGTTTAATTCCTGGATTCTTCCTCCCATCGTGGATGACAATAACAGCTCCTGTTTTGGAGGCTAAGTCTGTATCTGAGGGCTTTAGCTGTGTCATTAGCTCATGTCATCGTCATCACGATCCTGCCAGGTGGATGCTGTTGGTTCCCTTTTTCCAGATGAGGGGACAGAGCCCAAGAGAGGTAAGAAACCCTTGTCTGAGGCCTCTCAGGTAGGGAGGATTTAAATCCTGACTTTTTATCTTGCCCTGTGCTGCCTCCTGGATGGGTATTCTTGAACTTCTCTAATGAGTTGGATCAGAGAGAGCTTCTGTAGATCCCCGTCCTCTCCTCCTCTGGCGGGAGGCCAGCTTGCCTCACAGCACATATAATT
The DNA here is from genome assembly GCA_004363435.1 of Platanista minor. Classification (NCBI taxonomy): domain Eukaryota; kingdom Metazoa; phylum Chordata; class Mammalia; order Artiodactyla; family Platanistidae; genus Platanista; species Platanista minor. Next base: position 21,178 of record RJWK010007355.1, on the reverse strand, counting down.
GGTGATTGCCTCAGGCAGGAAGACAAGTCCAGCTTATGCCCTGCAGGACCCCTGGGGTCTACGGTTGAAATGCTCAGTCCTCTGCGCACAGGAAAGCAGCGGGTCACAGCACAGGTGCCACTCCCGTTCACCTTTCAGTGTCAGCCGTACCGTTGGATTCCCAGTCTCCACCTTCTGCAACTTCTCCCAGCTGTTGGCCGAGATCACGGACCCTGGCATGCAGGTCACAGTGTGCTGGCCATGGCTCTGATCGGTCAGGACCTGTGCTGTACTGGTTATTAAAATGTTTCGATATCTCTCAGCTATATCCTTTTAAAGAACCCCACCGTCAGGCTTGACGGGAGTGGGAGTCTTTCTGCAACTTCAGCCTACCATCCAGTGGGCTTAGAATTAAGCTATTCTCTCTAGTCCTGGAACCCAGGGCTTCAGCCACAGCTGCTGGGATGGGCTCCACTGCCAAGGAGAGGTGGCGTGTGCAAATGTGTGTGTGTGTGTTTACCTGGCTTTACTGAAGAAATGCTGTCATGGAAGAGACAGTAAACAACTTAATATTAAATATTCCGTATTTATTTGTCCTTAAAATTTCTTTGCCCACCCTTGCCTCCTGAGGTCCTTTAAAACATCTGTATTACCTCCCTATAAAACATGTATATAATAAACAGATAAGCCCGGCAGAATTCCAGACCACACAGTGTCTAAGCGGGACGTCTCCAAAGTGCATGTCTTGAAGCCTTCTAGAAGTGAGTGTCCTCTCTGCCAATCCATCCAGCACGTCCAGCGATTCTTGGGATTCTCAGCCACCACAGGAGGGTCATTTTACACTTCTCGGCTTCCACTGCCCCAGGTACTGATTGTTTCAGAAAGGGACATAACTTGTCTGATCCTTGGAGACATCTGCAACCTACCTTGCTTGCCTTCGCTTTCATCCTGGCTTTTTATGAGCCAGATCAGATACATGCTGATGAAATCTGGAGGGAGGGGCTGTCCTTTCCCAGGAGAACTCTGGCCCTGAAGGAATTCCTTCCAGTCTCCGAGACCCTCCGGAACACTCCTGTTGGCTGCAGGGTGGGTGGATGGGAGGGCTAGATGATTGTTCTCAAATCTTCTGCTCACTCCCTCTGTTAGGATGGAACATCCAAGCCTTTGCTGTGTGGCTTTGTAATGCAATTCAATAGGTAGAGTCTAATTCCCTACCTGCTAACTTTGGGCTTTGGCCATTGAGCAGACATAACACAGTCCACCAGCAGCAGTCTTACCTGTGCTTGCGTGATTTGGCTTGACCTCTTGGCAATTGCTTCCTCATGTGAGGAGACCTGTGCGTGAGGAGACATGAGGAGCAGACCTGAGCCCAACCCACAGCTTGGAGCCAAGCTGAGATCAGCAGAACCCAGGTGAGCTCAGCCAAGCCCAGGAGAGCCACAGCCAACCTGAATACTCATATGCAAGAAATAAATATTTGTTAAGGGAAGCCATTGAGATTTGGGGGTTATTTGTTACTGCAGCCAAAGCTGACTTATACTCCATGTCATCAACATGCCTTCCTTGCACAGTGCTGGTCCCATGCTGGGGATAGGAAGGTGATGCACTCTATCCCTTTCTTCACATTCCCATCATTTACCATGTACCCATGCCCATTTGTGAAACTTTTTGTCAAGTGCTGTGCTACTTGATACATCGTCATGGCCCCTAACTTCCACTTATTTCCCATTTTCAAGATCAAGGGTCATAGAAATCAGGTCCTAGATGCTCAGGGGTCAGAGCTTATGCCCATAACATGGTTTTTCTACGTGCTCTGCCATGCAGCTTTCATATCTAATGACTTATTGAACTATTTCCTCTTGAGCACTCACTGATCCAACATCATTCCCTCCAACCTACTGCTTAGCTACACTCCCTGGTACTGTCAAGACTCTGTAAGCTGGAGTCTCCCAGAAGAATTTTCAGGTCAAGTAATAGCACATGGCATAGGTGCATCGGCCCATCCTCAGGGGAGAATGCCCCAGCTGAAGAAGCCATCTGGCTCTCCCCCAGGTGTGTGTCATCTCCTCCATTCACACCGGAAGCTGGAAGACACTTTGAAGTGACTGAGGTCAACAAGTCTGGCCTTGAGCTACCCTCCCTTGCGGATCTCCCCCATCATCTTCATCTGCTCCTTGTCATGTCAGGCCCATTGAGACCCCACTCTCCACCATGACATCTTGGGTCAGGGAACCTGAGACTGATGGGTGGGCTGACGGGTTCCCATTAGTGTCCAGTCAGCTCCAGGACCTCTCACACCAGGAAGGATTTGGGATTGGAGGAATGGGCATGATAACTCATCAGCATTGAGCCCCTGTGGGCAGAAACCTTGACGGTCTTGTTCACTGCCATATTCCTCCTGTTCAGCAGTCCCCAGTAGGCTGGGTCATGGTTGGTGTTCATGACATATCTGTTGAATATGTAAATGTTTCGCTTTCTTCCTCACACCAAACTGAACTCAACAGGACCTTTGATCAGGCAAATATTGGGAAACGTCAGCTCCAGGGGAGCTGGGGAGATATGGTAAGAATATACTCTTTTAACAAAAACTTATCGAGAACCCACTTTTTGCCAGCCCCCGTGCTGGGCATGACAGACGCAGAGTACACACAAGCTGGTTCTCGTGCAGCTCACGTTCTGCCGGGAGCTGGAAGAGGCACATAATAAACACACCCGCACGAATCAGATAGTGATAAATACTGTGGAGAGAAGTAACTCTGGAGGAAGAATTGGGAACTCCGGGTGGTGGTGGGAGTGGGAGCAGAGAACAAGCTTTAGGTAGAAGCCAGGTGGTCAGGGGAAACCTCATGGAGAAGATGGTGACACAGCAAAGACTTGAAGGGGGTGTGGGCAGCATGCATACACCTACACCTATGCCTATACTTACGTCTACATCTACAGCAGCATCTATATCTATATCCAGACGGGATAGCAAGGATGAGCAAGTGCAAAGTCGCAGAGGCAGGACTGAAGCTCCAGGAGTCTGAGGACCAGCAAGGTGACCTAGGGGTGGGGTGGGGGAGAGGCAGGAGATGAGGTTGGAGAGGTCATGGGCCAGATCAGGCAGGGCTTCGCAGGCATCACGGGGCTTTGTAGGCATCACGGGGCTTTGTCTCGTGGCTTTGAATGAAACGAAAGTGGCAGGAGGTGGAACCCCACGGATCTGTCCCCTCTTCCCATGACACCAGCGCCACTTTGAAAAAGTGGCTCTTGCTCCCAGAACTCCTCTGGGTTCCGTCTTGCATCCTCCACGTATTGTTGGGCTTCCCCTGGTTTCCATCCTGCTGCTTCCTTGAAAAGGGGTCTTTGTACCAGTTCAGTTTGGTGAACATTATCTTAGAGGATTTAACTTAGGGTTTTGTTTCCAGGCCCCTCCCTGTATTCCAGACATGGGGGGAGAACTTACCCTCACCTCCATGCTGCTGATTCCTAATAGCATCTCCTCCTCCCCACACAGCTGGGTGAGCAATCAACCTAGCAGGAGCCCCTCCACATCACCTGTAGGTGGTGTATCTGGAAACTCTTGACTTATATCCCTGCTGAGGGCTGGGAAAGGGTCTGGATTCAGGCCTAGCTGGATCCAGGAGCTCCAACAACATCCCCAGGAGTTGTCTTCCCTCTTGCTATCTTTTGACTCTGACTTTAGATTTGGCTTCTTTCCTAGGCAGGCTCTACTTTCATGGTGGCCACCATCAGCTTCAGACTCAGCCTAACACTTTAGCATTATTGAGAGAGAGAGAGAACTTGGTCCTTTCTGGTCATGTCAGCAAAAGTCCCTGGATTCACTTTGATTGGGCCTGCTTGGGGCAGGTGACATCTCTGAACTGACAACTGTGGCTGGGATGGTGGAGTATACCAGTTGGCTGAAGCTAGGTTAGGAGATTTTACCCAAAATCCTACCCCAAATCACACTGACTGAACAGGAAAGGGCTGATTCCAGAAGAGTTCAATTACCAAACTGTGTAGACAGAATTCTAAGCTGGCCCCAGACTCCCTGGTGTGCACTGCCCGTGTAACCTCTTCCCCCCAAGGGCAGGCCGAACCTGTGCATGTGAGGGGATGTCACTGCCATGACTGGGTTACTAATCAGTTGACTTTGAGTTAATCAAAAGGGCAATTGTCTGGGTGTGACTGACTTGGTCAGGTGCACCCTTAAAAGGAGCCAGGACCTTCCTGATGACAGAACTGTTCAGAATGTGACAGTCTATGGGGGGACCACATGGCAAGGGCCCAGGGTGGACTTTAGGAGGAGGGGGAGGTCCCTGGCTGATGGCCAGCAAGAAAACAGAGACCTCGGCCATACAATCAGAAGGAACTGAAGTCTGCAAACAACCAGCCATCCTGGAGGAGGACCCCAGCCCCAGATGAGACCCCAGCTCCAGTGACACCATGATTTCAGCCCAGTGAGATTCTGAGCAGAGAAACCAGTTGAGCCATGCTGAACCTTCTGACCTACAGAACTGTGAGATAATAAATGTGTGTTATTTAAGCTGCTACGTTTCCATCCATTTGTTATGCAGCAATAGAAAACTAAGACACAGCATAAGGGGAAACAAATGCAGGGGAGGCAGTGACTGAGGTGTACACGGAGCTGAGAGCTGGGTGGCCATTTTGGGTTGAAATAGACTCGCTCTGGAATTTAAGCTTAGCCTGGAAACCTGTCCATGAGCATGAGCACCCCCTGCCGCCTCCCTCCACCCCACCAAAGTTTCCTTGGGTGGGCATCCTACTCCTTTTCAGTCTCTCCCTCTAGGATCTCTTGCTTCTTGGCAGGAGGGAGGCCTGGTATGTTTATTTATCTTTTGCATTTGTCATTTATAGTGACTTAGCATCAGTTCCTCCTTCCCCACAATACTGTGAATTTCCTTTGGGGACATTCCTCTGGGACTTTTGCTCACGTGGATTAGGTGGGATCAATCCCACCTTCAGCTCAAGTGCTGGCCTGTGATTCACTGAAACCAGTTAGCATTTCTCATTTCCCAGTCCACAGTGATTGATCAGGGATGGGCCAATGAGAACCAGGCCTGGGAGTTTTATTCAACTGTTGGGGGAGAGGGAGAGAGAGAGAGAGAGAGAGAGAGAGAGCGAGAGAGCGAGAGAGCGAGAAAGATTCTTTTTCCTTCTGAACTTGAACTCTTCAGCCATCTTGAAATTGTGAGAAGTTGTATGAAGGAATGGAATTAAGAAATGGAGTGAGAAGAATGGAGTTAAGGGATGATGTGAGAAAACCCAGGTTCTGGTAATAGTTTTTGGAGCCTGGATCAAACCATACCTGCAGATCTGCCTGTGGATCATTCAGTTACATGAACGAAATTGGGTTGGATTTTCTGACGCTTTCAACTGGTTGGAATGGCTTCTCTTGCCTTCCTTTTTCTTAATTTTTGGATGTCTGCAGATTGTTTTTTATTGTGGGTGCAGCTGATCACAAAGTGTCATTTTCTCTATAACAAATAGTTTATGGATATTTTGGCTTCCCAGGGCCCCTAACAACACTGTTTTTGCCTGAATTTGGCTCAGATGCACCTGAGTGTCTGATGGGTTACAGGGACCCTGGTTTTAAAAACTATCTTTACATAGATGATGAAATAGCTATTTAATGGTCAAGGTTTTTGCCTTGAGCCCTAGGCTTATTCTGGAGATGACACTCATCGGAGGTGGGAGATTTGCTCCTCTCACCCTCCGGGGGCCTTCCTAGTTGGGAATTTGGCCTCAGGTGGCTTAGTCATATCCGGCTGACTCCAAGTACTCAAGTTTGGATCTGCTTGTCCGATGGGGTGGTGCCTCCTGTCCCCCCAGGGCAGCCAATACCATCTCCTGCTTTTTTCCCTCCTGATTTAGCATCATGCAGGGCACGAATTCTGGGGTGCAGGGCAGGGGCCCTTAGTTCTCCTGGACAGCCTGGGTCTGCTGGCACAGCGGCCTGCTCTTAGCAAGTCCGATTTTCTAACTGGCAGCCAGCAGCATCTTGTCGTATGACTTCTGGTAAAGGCCTCCCTGGTCTTTGCACAGAAGGGGTGGGGGGCTTTTCTCTTTGTTGTGTATAGTTCATGACTGTTCCCATAGTCAAACACCCATACCAGTCTTGTCAAGTACTTGGCTAAAGCAATGAAAGAACGGAGCTTGATATGCAAGAATGCTGCCTGGATCTCTGTGAATACGATATTATGGTTCTTCACTTCCCACCCTCCCCAAGGACTGACACTCTTACAGCATCCCGAGGCAGGCTCAAAAACCTGTATTACACTTCCCAATAAAACCTCTAGTCCTGGGCAGTCGTAGTTTTATTTTAAAAGCTATTTTGTGTTTCTCCATGCTGGTTGGAATGGCAGCTTTGGAGAGCTTACCCGATGTCTGCTCTTTCCTAGGAGAATTGCTATGATTTCTGCACTTTTTAGAAGCTCAGATCAAACTGCCAGGTGTTTTGTTTATGTTTGGATACTTTTCTGTGTGTACCTCCAGATCCACTCTCCGCTCGTATCATTACCTCTTCTGGGATCGGGCCGTGGAGCCAAGCAGGAGACTGGAGGGTCCTGACTCCCTTTCTGCCAGCCTGAGGGTAGTGTTCTCCGTGGAGGCCACAGTTCCTTTGGGCGGCTCTTTCTGACAGCTACAATGCTCTCTGGGTCCCAGAAGCCTCTCTATCCCTTTCTCTTTTAGCCTGGGGGTAAGGGCTTGCCACTGCTGACCATTCCAGGGTAATTCGCATTCCTTATTTTCTCTTAACCCTGCCTGTACCTCTGCAATACTCTTTTCATTAAACTCTCTTCAAATACCTCATCTGAGTGTGCCATCCTTTTCCTGCCAGGACCAGACTGATCCATTTAGAACATCCAGTGCCAAAGAATGCACTCTCCAAAGGCTGCAAAGGGAGTCCCAAAGAAGTTTCTCCAATGTCCCTCTGATTTGGGGTGGTTGTCCACCTCCAGCATGGCTGAATCAGGTCAATTAATGCTGCCCTATTTTATCTGATCAAGTTTGCTATTGATGTCATGAAGATGCATTCCTTTTACTTCTGGCTCAGGAATAGCTAGCTGGGCACTGCACCTGTAGTTAATGACCCTGGATACAATTCTCAAATCAATCTGGGGTCAGCTGAATCTATCCAGCCCGTGAGGAGCCCCCCAGTTTCTTTTTTTGTTTGTTTGTTTTTAAATTTTTTTAAACATGTTTATTGGAGTATAATTGCTTTACAATGGTGTGTTAGTTTCTGCTTTATAACAACATGAATCAGCTATAGGAGCCCCCCAATTTCATGACCAAGGAAAAACCAAAGCCCCACCTGGGTTTCTGTGAATTCCTGGTGAATCACTGCCTCTGGGATCCTCCTAATTGTATACTATTTATGCACCTCATTGCCCCAGGTGTGAATCATCTCAAATAACCCATTCACACGAAAGCGCTAGTGGGCAAATGTGGTGCACAGCTTCTAGGGTGGCCCCCAATGATCCCTGCCTCCTGGTATTCATACCCTTGTGTAACACCCTTCCCTGAGTGTGGGCTGGGTCCAGTGACTTGTTTTTATCAGTAGAATGTAGCAAGATGTTGTCTCTGAGATAAAGCTACAAAAGGCTGGGACTTCTTTCTTTCTGACACGCTTTCTCTTGCTCACTCTGATACATCCAGCCACCATGTTGCAAGTGGCCCTAGGGAGAGGCCCCACGGCAAGGATCTGAGGGCAGCCTCTGCCAACAGCTCATGAGAAGCTGCATTCAGCCAACAACGTGTTCCCCAGTGTAGCCTTAAGATGAAACCTGGCTGACACCTTTATTGCAACATGTGAGAGACCCTGAAGCAGAGGGCCCCGTTAAGCCAGGCTCAAATTCCTGACCCACAGAAACTGTGAGATAATAAAGATGTGTTGTCTTAAGCTATTAAGTCTTGGGGTGATTTGTTATGCAGTGATATGTAGCTAATACAGTAATCTAAACTTTACTGATGATTGCAATGGAGAGACCAAAGTCGGATTTGTATTGCACATCTCGAAATGAATGACTAACTAACCCGTCCAGCAGGCATTTCTCTGCATCCTCAGGCCCATCAGTGCTGCAGAATCGTCTGTCTTGCTCTCTCTTGATAGCACTCTTCAACTTGGCAGTGTCCAGCTTCACTGACTATTATCTTCTTTAGGGTTTTCAATTCTTTCTCTGTCCACTTTGTAGAGACTTTTATTTCTTACTAATGTCTACTCCCAAACTCGTTGACAAACTCCTCCAGGTGTCCAGCAGAACAACGTCCTCTCTGTCAACACAGCCCATCTTTCTTGGGGAGCAGTGCAGGTTATAGATCTAGAAAATATCTGTTACGTAAGTCTCTCAGCTCTTTCTTGCATATATTGCTATTCAACAGCTTAAAGCTATTGAAAAATGCATGCAAACAAAATTTTCATCTAACAAAGAAAATGCCCTTATGACAGTGTTCGAATCACGTTCTCATGTTGCATGTGAAGGAGAAGTACATGACACTGGAGAAAAGCCTTTTAAATTCTGTGCTTTTGGGGCTTCCCTGGTAGCACAGTGGTTAAGTATCTGCCTGCCAGTGTAGGGGACACAGGTTCGAGCCCTGGTCTGGGAAGATCCCACATGCCACGGAGCATGCACCACAACTACTGAGCCTGTGCTCTAGAGCCTGCGAGCCACAACCACTGAATCCGTGTGCCACAACGACTGAAGCCTGCACGGCCAGAGCCCATGCTCCGCAACAAGAGAAGCCACCGCACTGAGAAGGCTGCTCACCTCAAAGAAGAGTAGCCCCCGCTTGCCACAACTAGAGAAAGCCCGTGCGCAGCAACAAAGACCCAAGACAGCCAAAAAAAAAAAAAAAAAAAAAAATCCTATGCTTTTTGACATTTCAGCTAGTATGTTACACAAGAAAGCTGCAACAGACATATAGTTGGCAACATTGTTGGAAAAATATGGGCTAAAGAATTCCAGAACACATATTCATTGAACTTGAGATGGTTTTAGAGGCTGAGGCTGTGAAATCATTACAGAGAAATCGTAGACACACTGCAGAGTTCCCACTGTGCAGATTTTGATTTGGTTGGTTCATGCAGGCAAGCTCTGGGCGAGTTAAGACCTTGCTAAATACCTAACACATACTCAGGCAAGAAAGATAAATGTAGAAGGTGGCAGCATGGGAAGACATGGAGTTTGTGTCTCTCCACAAGTAGGGCTCCTGCTGGATGCTGGTGGGGGACCTCGACACCCAAGGAGATGGGAAGAACCCCCAAGCGAACTGGTAGGATGTGGGGGGACTGATGGGGAGGAGAAGTAGAGGCTGGACAGGACCGGTGCCCCTGAGGGGTGGCTGAGAGTGGGGAGGGCTTCCCATGCCTGAAGGGGTCTCAGATTGGGGGGGAGCGCTCCGAGCGTTTCCCCTGCCCAATTGGGTGGGGAAGTCTGCCCAGCTCTCGGGCGGGTCCTATGCCCTCAGAGACCCCCTCTGGGCAGTGTTGGTCCTGGGGGCATAGGAGGCAGGCCCAGGGAAAACACGACAGGCGGGCGGGAGGGGGCCTCCACGACTGGAAGAGCAGGAGAGGAGCAGGGGGTGTTTGCCCTGTCCACTGAAGCCCGGGAAACCTGGGCTCCCAGGCCGGGTCCCCTGCCCTCCAAAGCCCCCTCCAGGCCACGTGGGTCCTGGGGGCATAGGAGGGAGGCTGGGGAAGAACAGGAGAGGACCAGAGGAGCCCTCTAAGACCAGAGGCACAGCCTGGGCCCCTTCTGTTCTGTTGAGCCTAAGCCCCACCCCCCGCAACCCCCAGGGCCTTTTCCAGCCCTGTGGGTCCTAAGCATAGGCCCCACCCACCACCACCCAAACGCCACCCCTGCTTAGGCCCTGCCCTCCACAGCCAAGGCCTTTTCCCCCATTGTTTTTGTTCTTCTCCCCTTTTTTACTATTGTGGTTTGTTTTACCCCGTTGTTGTTTCATCTATATTTTTATTTTTATATTTTTTCTAACATATCTGTTAGTTTCCTAGTCTAATTACTCTTTGTTATTGTTCTCTCTTTTTTTTTTTTTTTGCCACCCCACGCACCTTGTGGGATCTTGGTTCATGAGCTGGGGGTCAGGCTGAAGCTCCTGGGGTGGGAGCTCCGAGTTGGATCCACTGGACTAACAGAGAACCTCAGACTCCAGGCAACATTCATCGGAGTGAGGTCTCCCAGAGGTCCTAATCTCGGCACCAAGACCCAGCTCTACCCAATAGCCTACAAACTCCAGTGTTGGAAGCCTCAGGCCAAACAACCAGTAAGACAGGAACACAATCCCAACCATCAAAAAAACAAAAAAACAACAAAAAAATGAGATGGCAAAAAAATATGTCATGGATGAAGGAGCAAGGTAAAAACCTACAAGACCAAATAAATGAAGAGGAGATAGGCAAGCTACCTGAAAAAGAATTCAGAGTAATGATAGTAAAGATGATCCAGAATCTCAGAAATAGAATGGAGGCACGGAGAAAACACAAGAAATGTTTAACAAATATCTAGAAGAACTAACGAACAAACAGAGATGAATAACACAATAACTGAAATTAAAAATATACTAGAAGGAAGCAAATACAGAATAACTGAGGCAGAAGGACGAATAAGTGAGCTGGGAGACAAAATGGTGGAAATAACTGCCGAGGACTAGAATAAAGAAAAAGGAATGAAAAGAATTGAAGGCAAGCTCTGAGACCTCTGGGACAACACTAAACGCACCAACATTTGAAATATAGGGGTCCCAGAAGAAGAAGAGAAAAAGAAAGGGTCTGAGAAAATATTTGAAGAGATTATAGTGGAAAAATTCCCCAACATGGGAAAGGAAACAGTCACCCAAGTCCTGGAAGCGCAGAGAGTTCCATACAGGATAAACCCTAAGAGAAACACACCAAGACACATATTAATCAAAACTAACAAAAATTAAATTCAAAGAAAAAATATTACAAGCAGCAAGGGAAAAACAAAAAATAACATACAAAGGAAAACCCATAAGGTTATCAGCTGATTTTTCAACAGAAACTCTGCAGGCCAGAAGGGAGTGGCAGGATATACTTAAAGTGATGAAAGAGAAAAATCTACAACCAAGATTACTCTACCCAGCAAGGATCTCATTCAGATTCGACGGGGTAATCAAAAGCTTTTCAGACAAGCAAAAGCTAAGAGAATTCAGCACCATCAAACCAGCTTTACAACAAATGCTAAAGAAACTAGGTGGGAGACACAAGAGAAGAAAAAGACCCACAAAAACAAACTCAAAACAGTTAAGAAAATGGTAATAGGAACATACATATCGATAATAACCTTGAATGTAAATAGATTAAATGTCCCAACCAAAAGACACAGACTGGCTGAATGGATACAAAAACAAGACCCATATATATGCTGTCTACAAGAGACCCACTTCAGACTAGGGACACATACAGACTGAAAGTGAAGGGATGGAAAAAGATATTCCATGCAAATGGAAATCAAAAGAAAGCTGGAGTAGCAATACTTGTATCAGATAAAATAGACTTTAAAATAAGGACTGTTACAAGAGATAAGGAAGGACATTACATAATGATCAAGGGATCAATCCAAGAAGATATAACAATTATAAATGTTTATGTACCCAAAGTAGGAGCACCTCAATACATAAGGCAAATGCTAGCAACCATGAAAGGGGAAATTGACAGTAACACAATAATAGTAGGGGACTTTAACACCCCACTTATGCCAATGGGCAGATCATCCAAACAGAAAATTAATAAGGAAACACAAGCTTTAAATGACACAATAGACCAGATAGCTTTAATTGATATTTATAGAACATTCCACCCGAATGTGGCAGAATACACTTTCTTCTCAAGTGCACACGGAACATTCTCCAGGAAAGATCACACCTTGGGTCACAAATCAAGCCTCAGAAAATTTAAGAAAATTGAAATCATATCAAGCTATGAGACAACAACGCTATGAGATTGGAAATCAATTATAGGAAAAAAACTGAAAAAAAACACAAATACATGGAGGCTAAACAGTGTGCTACTAAATAACCAAGAGATCACTGAAAAAATCAAAGAAGGAATAAAAAAATATATAGAAACAAAGGAAAACAAAAACACGACGACTCAAAACCTATGGGCAGCTGCAAGAGCAGGTCTAAGCGGGACGTTTCTAGCAATACAATGTCACCTCAAGAAACAAGAAAAATCTCAAATAAACAATCTAACCCTACACCTAAAGCAACTACAGAAAGAAGAACAAAGAACCCAAAGTCAGTAGAAGGAAAGAAATCATAAAGATCAGAGCAGAAATAAATGAAATAGAAACAAAGAAAACGATAGCAAAGATCAATAAAACTAAAAGGTGGTTCTTTGAGAAGATAAACAAAATTGATAAACCCTTAGCCAGTCTCATCAAGAACAAAAGGGAGAGGATGCAATCAATAAAATTGGAAATGAAAGATCACAACTGACACTGCAGAAATACAAAGGATTATGAGATGACTACAAACAACTATATGCCAATAAAACGGACAACCACGAAGAAATGGACAAATTCTTGGAAAGGTACAATTTTCCGAGACTGAACCAGGAAGAATTAGAAAATATAAACAGTAATGAAATTGAAACTGTATTTAAAAATCTTCCAGCAAACAAAAGTCCAGGACCAGATGGCTTCACAGGCGAGTTCTATCAAACATTTAGAGAGGAGCTAACACCCATCCTTCTCAAACTCTTCCAAAAAATTGCAGAAGGAGGAACACTCCCAAATTCTACGAAGTCACCATCATCCTGATACCAAAAGCAGAAAAAAGGGCTTCCCTGGTGGCGCAGTGGTTGAGAGTCGGCCTGCTGATGCAGGGGACGCGGGTTCGTGCCCCGGTCCGGGAGGATCCCACGTGCTGCAAAGCGGCTGGGCCCGTGAGCCATGGCTGCTGGGCCTGCGCGTCCAGAGCCTGTGCTCCGCAACAGGTGAGGCCACAACAGTGAGAGGCCCGCGTACCGCAAAAAAACAGAACAAAACAAAACCAAAAACCACCAGAAAAAAGATATCACAAAAAAAGAACTCGTATATGAATTACATCTCCATGACAGTTGTTGAAAAAAGGAGACATGTATGAAAAACTTGAATTTTGGAGAGTCCTCAATTAGCCTGGCCTTGTCCAGTCTTGAGTAAGAATAAATTCAGTTTGGTGACTGCACATTGAAGAGTAAACAATTCTCAACATCCAGCAATGCATCATAGCCTTTCCAAAGACAGAGAGCCTAATAGGGTCAGAAGGATGTTGTTTCAGGGAGGTATGAAAAAAAAAGTAAGTCAGATCAAGACATTCCTCTGCTCAAAACATTCCATTGTCTTTCCATGTAAGGCAAAACTAAAGTTCTTAATATTGTCTGCAAGGCACAGGGCGGTCTCCTAACCCCGACTTGTCTGAACTCCCCGTCCTTCCTTTTGCCACTCCAGCTTCCTCGTGGTCTCTCCAATTCCCAGACCTGCTTCTGCCTCAAGGCTTTGTACTGGCTGTTCTCCTACCGGCAAGGGGCTTACACCACTGCCTCTATGCTTGTTCACTCGCTTAAATGTCACCGCTTGGCTACCTCCGTGACCAGCCCATATAAAAACACACTGCTGACATTTTCAGTGTCTCTTCCATGCTTCATTCTTCTCTGTAACACATCTGACCTATTACACGTTTACTCGTGTTTGGGTTTGCTGTCTGTCTCCCCATGCCTACTCCAGAATCTAAGCTCTATGGACAGGGATTTTTTTTTTTTTTTTTTGGCCACACCACGTGGCATGTGAAATCTTAGTTCCCTACCAGAAATCGAACCTGTGCCCCGTGCAGTGGAAGCACGGAATCCTAACCACTAGGCCGCCAGGGAATTCCCCAAGGCAGGGATTTTTGTCTGTTTTGCTAACTGCAGTATACTCAGGACCTTGAACAGAGTGTGGCATGTAGTAGGTACTTAATACATTTTGTTGAATGAAGGAATGAAATGCTACCATGTGTTCAAGAACTCATTGTATGTTCATAGGAAAATAGCAGCTGGTAAGGAGACCCCAGCATCCTACAAAGAGTACAGGGAGATGCCACACAAGTTGCTGAACTGGTTAAAGTATTCTTTTAAAATTGCAGACTCTTGAGGGTAACTTACACATATAAATGCAAGCATCCCCTTATTTGTACAATTTCCCCTTATTTTTCTTTCTTTTTAAACAAATTCTTAAAAATTCTTTTTGTATTTTATTTTATATTTTTAGAAATTATTTATTGAGTTATTTAAAAATTTTTATTGGAGTATAGTTGATTTACAATGTTGTGTTAGTTTCTGCTGTACAGCAAAGTGAATCACTTATACAGTTACCTATATACACTCTTTTTAAGATTCTTTTCCAATATAGGTCATTACAGAGTATTGAATAGAGTTTCCTGTGCTATATGGTAGGTTCTTATTAGTTGTCTATTTAATGTATAGTAGTGCGTATATATCAGTCCCAATCTCCCAATTTATCCCTCCCCTGCTTTCCCCCTTGGTAACCATAAGTTTGTTTTCTATACCTGTAACTCCATTTCTGTTTTGTAGGTAAGTTCATTTGTACCCTTTTTTTAGATTCCACATATAAGTGATACCATATGATATTTGTCCTCCTCTGACTTACTTCACTCAGTTTGACAATCTCTAGGTCCATCCATATTGTTGCAAATGGCATTATTTTGTTCTTTTTTTATGGTTAATATTCCACTGTATATATGTACCACATCTTCTTTATCCAGTCCTCTGCTGATGGACATTTAGGTTGCTTCCAAGTCCCCTTATTTTTCACTCTACGTCTCAGGCAGTTGCCTGGAGAATCATTAGATATCATTTAAGAAGTGAATCTTTGCTGTTCTTCTCCCAGGAATAGTTGCCCATGTGAGAAGCAGCTAAATCTCAAATCAGCACCTGCAATTAAGAGTGGCTGCCCTGGGCTTCCCTGGTGGCGCAGTGCTTGAGAGTCCGCCTGCCGATGCAGGGGATGCGGGTTCGTGCCCCGGTCCGGGAGGATCCCACATGCCGCGGAGCGGCTGGTCTCGTGAGCCATGGCCGCTGAGCCTGCGCGTCCGGAGCCTGTGCTCCGCAACGGGAGAGGCCACAGCAGTGAGAGGCCCGCATACCGCAAAAAAAAAAAAAAAAAAAAAAAGAGTGGCTGTCCTAAGGACCTGGAAAGACATTTCTCAAAAGGAGACACAAATGACCAACAGGTACATGAAAAGGTGCTCAACATCACTGATCATCAAGGAAATGCAAATCAAAACCACAGTGAAATATCAGCTCACACCTGTCAGAATGGCTATTATCAAAAAGACAAGAGATAACAAATGCTGGTGATACTGTGGAGAAAAGGGAACCCTAGTTCACTGTTGGAATGGAAATTGGTTCAGCTACTACAGAAAACAGTATGGATATTTCTCAAAAGATTAAAAATAGAACGACCATATGATCCAACAATCCCACTTCTGGGTATATATATATCCAAAGGAAATGAAATCATTTTCTTGAAGAGATCTGCACTCACATGTTCATTGCAGCATTATTTACAAGAGGCAAGATATGGAAACAAGCTAAGTGTCCACTGATGGATGAATGGATAAAGAAAATATGGTATATACAGGACTTCCCTGGTGGTGCAGTGGTTAAGAATCCGCCTGCCTATGCAGGGGGCACGGGTTCGAGCCCTGGTCCGGGAAGATCTCACATGCCACGGAGCAACTAAGCCCGTGTGCCACAACTACTGAGCCTGGGCTCTAGAGCCACAACTTCTGAGCCCGCATGCCGTGACTACTGAAGCCCATGTGTCTAGAGCCTGTGCTCCACGACAAGAGAAGCCACCACAGTGAGAAGCCCGCACACTGCAACGAAGACCCAACGTAGCCAAAAATAAATAAAATAAATAAATTAAAAAAAAGAAAATATGGTATATACATACAACGGAATATTATTCAATTTAAAAAATAAAGGAAATCCTGCTGTTTGCAACAACATGGATGAACCTGGAAGGTATTATGCTAAGTGAAGTAAACCAAACACAGAAAGACAAATGCTGTATGATCTCACATATGTGGAATCTGAAAAAGTTGAACTTACAGAACCAGAGAGTAGAAATGTGTTTTCCAGGGGCTAAGGGTTGGGGAAAATGGGGAGATGGTAGTCAAAGGGTTCAAAGTTTCAGTTATGTACGATGAGTAAGTCCTGGGGATCTAATGGACAGCATGGTGGCTGCAGTTAATAATCCTATATTGTATATTTGAAATTCGCTGAGAGTAGATCTTGAGTGTTTTCACTACAAACAATATGACTATATGAGGAGCTGGATATGTTAAGTAGCTTGATTGTGGTAACCATTTCACAGCGTATACATCTATGAAAACATCACGTTGTACACCTTAAATACAATTTTTTATTTGTCATTTATACCCTAATAAAGCTGGAAAAAAGTTTTACAAAAAAAGGGGGAAAAAAAAGAGTGGCTGACTAGTCAACGGATTGGGGCTTCTATTTGAAACCCTGCTGATTTTCTGTATTGACAGCATCTTGATGTATATGCATGTGTCTCCTGATCAGACAGGCCTGTCATAAAACTCTCGAGCATAACAATCTATCTCTTTGAGATTCTCCAGCAGCCCCTGAGGTGAATTCCCCATGTGCCCTGTGTCCTATATTTTAAATTGAACCTATCACAAACATAGCCCCTAACTTTGCTGGCAATCTGTCCAGCTATTTTCATATGATCCTATAAGACAGGAACTTAAATTCCAGATACTGAGGTTCTTTGGTGTTCATCTGGGCACCAGACTACTCTGTGTGTTCATCTGTAATGTGACATTTTCTTCATCTCTGAAATAATTGTATGGTGCGCTTTACTGTATGTGTCTGTACATGTCAAGGGCTGAGTATTCTAGGAAATATCTGTACTTGAATTTCTAGGTAAAATAAGAATCAGAAAGAATGGGTCTTGTAATACACGGAACTGGAAGATCAAAGTTTAAAATAAGGGTGAAGGCTGAGAGACAGTAGCAGGGAAGGGCTGGATCTGGGGAGGGCTGTGGACAAAAGCCTGGTTCTCCCTCCAGTGGAATGTGCATCACCTGGGGGTGGCAGACTACAGGTGTGTGGAGTCCAGGGCCACAGCTGGCACCTATGGTTCTTTAGGTGAATTACAAAGAGGTGCCACTTCTGTACAGGTGAATTAAAAGAAGTTCCTCCTCTGTGTATAGTGGACCAATTACCAAAAGGCATCCCTTCCTTTGGCTGAAACTCTTTGGACCAAGCCAGATGGCTTAACAAGTGATCCGAGGGAGGACTTGATTTCTGACCCCATTCATCACCTTGGTCAGGTGCCTTTGTGAAGTACACACACAGTCCAACTGTGCTTGAAGGCCTTGAGTGTACCTTCTATTCCTCCTCATTACAAAACTCAGCCACTCAGCTGAGAGAAGCATTTTAAAATTTAAATGAAGTTAAGGTAAATTTGTGTATAAGTTATAAGGAATGACATCCTGGTGAATGAGGTTAGATGGGACTGGTAATACCTACCTGAATCAGGGTCTAGAAGATTTACTTGAGTTTTCCTTCCTTAGAGAAAGAATTAAATTGTTTATCTGATTGAACCAGGGCTTGTGTGACATTTCAGCAGAATTTGAATGTATATGTGCATATTCTAAGGCTGATTTGGAAATTAACACTTGAATACTGTATATGTAAGAGGGGCCTACTTGGTTTGAAATAGTCTCTTTCATTCTTTTCAGCTTATTGGTAACTATGAGTTGATTTATCCCTAAATAGTTCAAAGCCTTTTCTGTTTTAGCTCTGGGAATAATGTTTTTCTTCTTTTCAAAGATGTAATATTTCTGCTAACAATGCAGAAATATAGCAAAGATAAGCACCTTCAGGTCTGTTTGAAGACAAAATGGCCTTCTGAATTGGACATGCATTAGAGTGAAGGGATACACCTCTAATCTGTGTTGTATGATTTTGGGCTTGTTTGTTTGATGGATTTCTTTGCTTAAACTTCAGGAGCATGTGTGATAATTTTAAAGAGCAGAGAGATGGACAAATGCTATTTAATTTATAAATCTTTTCAAAGGCATTTAAAATTTCTCTCGAGTTTATTTTTCATAATCTTGGTTTAAGGCAAGAGTGATTGCTCTCCTCCCTCCACATCTCAAAAGATGGGGCTTTTTTACTTATAAGTTGTCTGACCTCAGAGGAGGAGGCAACGGTTCCATAAGGGTTAGAAATGAAGGTGGGGTGGGGAGACAGGCCCTAATTACCAAGGGAGTTGGAAACCATGTGGAAGAGCCACTGGTTTAGGATTGCTGGTTGAACAGTGGATTCTTTTATCTAACTCTTGGTTGTGTTATGGGAATTAAGATGATGGATGTGCCCAGTGTTAGCTACTGTTGTTATTCTCAGTCCCGCATGTGAGTTTCCTGGGCGTATTTGGGGACATTTGTACCAAGGGTTATGGGAGAATGAATTTGTGGTGGACATTTCAGCCCAGTGAGCTTCTCAGGATTTAGGCTGAGGAAGGTGGGGACAGCCCTGGGGCTGGCTGGCTTGGTGGAGGGCTCTTGCGTTGGGGTCCTGAGAGCCCCAGGATAGAGATAAACTTTGCCACAAGACCTGGGTATCGCGGCTACCACTCAGGCTTCTGTGAGAATCGGCTTGAAACTCAGACTCTGTCAATGAGGTATTTTTGTTGCCTTGTGTCTGCCTGATTTTTTATGTGACTTTCCATTCTGCTTTTGCAGCTTTGATGATCTGTGACGCATTTTGTTCCTCCTCAGAGCATGCAGAAGTACAATGGCAGAGTGTTTCAAAACCAGATTGCCATGATTAATTTTTTAAGTTGCATTTGATTTTTCAAATTATAACCTCTTCTTTTAAAATAATGTGAGAGGTACAAGAGTTACAGATGGTCTGAATACTCGTCACCCAGCTTCCCCAACGATATTTATGTAATCCGATTACATTGTCAAAAACAAGAAATTGATGTTGGCATAATACTATTCCAATTGATTTTAAGCTTTATTTATTTATTAATTACTTAATTGACTTAATTGCGGTATTGTCCAGAAGCAGCTACCACAAACTCTGTAACTCCTGGCCCAAGGAGTTGCAATTAAGCTCTGTGAGAACAGCCAACAACTTACATGTTAGAAATTTCCGTGATGACATCCCCTTGTTGTGAGGGAGCCGATATGATTTTCCTCATCAAGAGGAAGAGAGGACTCTTCCTTGAGAACTGTGTGTGGGCCGTGAGCATATCCAGAACACCTTGTTGGAGGATATTTTATTCTTCATTTTCTTGAGTCAATGCCCTAGCAACCATGATGGGACAAGTCTAGCTGACCCACTTGCCATAAAAAATAATGAAAGATGAGGGACTGTTAAATAGATCATAGAACCTGAAGGACCTGCTGATGGTAGATGAGAGCCCAGCTCTTTGCTCAGCATCGCAGAAGAAATTGCCTTGGACGTGGACGTTGATGATGGGGGCACTTATGGACCGAGAAGGGGTAACCTCATTATTGCACAAATGGAATATAGAGAGTAGGTTTGGGTGGAGGTGAGTGGATGGGCAAAGAGAGGACAAAATCTAGCTCACTTGAAGAATAGCAATATTACAAAGGGCAAAGCTGACGATATGGGGCAAAAACGGGATAATCATAAGAAGACCATTTTTTTTTTTTTAATTGCAGTACGCGGGCCTCTCACTGCTGGGGCCTCTTCCCGTTGCGGAGCACAGGCTCCGGACGCGCAGGCTCAGCGGCCGTGGCTCGCGGGCCCAGCCGCTCCGCGGCATGTGGGATCTTCCCGGACCGGGGCTCGAACCCGCGTCCCCTGCATCGGCAGGCGGACTCTCAACCACTGCGCCACCAGGGAAGCCCAAGAAGACCATTTTTGAGCATCGCCCATTGATGCCCTCCATGCATTATCCTCTTCAGTCAGCACGACCACCTGAAGAGGTGAGCAGTGGTGTCCTCGTTTCATAGAGGAGGAAACTGAGGCTTGGATATGATGTTGGAGAGGGTCTGGAAGACTGGTTTCCAAAGGGGATGCGTCATATGCTCTGCTGTCATTCACGACACTCTGCCTCTCTCACTCCTCTGCTTCTGAACAGACGCTGTCTTTCCAAGTATTGTCTCTTGTCCCTTCAAAACCTACCTTTAATTCACCCACTTCTTTCTGTCTCCTCTGTCATCACTCCAGGCTATCATCATGTCTCAACTGTCCATGGCAGCAGCCTCTCACCTGATCCCTCCACTTTCTATTTTGTCTCCTGCCTGGGCTGTTCTTTCAACAAAAGCCAGAGAAACCTCAAACAAATACATATCTGCTAAAGTGATTCCCTTCATTTTAACCATCAAAGCCTCCCTTAACGTTACCGTAAAATCCCAAACTCTAATCGTGGCCTGTAAAGCCCAGCATGGTCTGGTCCCTGCCAACCATGTGTTTCCAAAAGTGTTTCCTTTTGCTTCAACACTTTTCCTTCCACTTTGGACCAGTGAAATGACTTATCTTTCAAGTCTATTGTGGACTAAATGTCTGTGTCCCCCCCACCCCCTAAACTCATATGAGACCTTACCCTCCAATGTGAGGATATACGGAGGTGGGGCCTTTGGGAGGTAACTAGAATTAGATGAGGTCAGGAGGGTGGAGTCATCATGAATGGCATTAGTGCCCCTATAAGTGTCACAAGAGAGCTTGCTCTCTCTCCCTGCTCTCTGCCATGTGAGGACACAACGAGAAGTCAAATATGTAATTATTTGTTTTTTGTGATGATTTGTTTAACATCTGTATCTCCCTATTAGGTCATAAGCTCCAGAGGATCAGGGCCTTGTTCTTACTGCCCAGCATTGATTTTATTTTCAGGGCCCCAGGCAGTGCCTGGCATGTAAAGAGGCACTCGATATGGGCTTCCCTGGTGGCGCAGCGGTTGAGAGTCCGCCTGCCGATGCAGGGGACGCGGGTTCGTGCCCCGGTCCGGGAAGATCCCACATGCCGCGGAGCGGCTGGGCACGTGAGCCGTGGCCGCTGAGTCTGCGCGTCCAGAGCCTGTGCTTCGCAACGGGAGAGGCCACGGCAGTGAGAGGCCCGCGTACCGCACACACAAAAAAAAAAAAAAAAAAAAAAAAAAAAAAAAAAAAA
>RJWK010007354.1:0-50104 GCA_004363435.1 Platanista minor | reverse complement strand
GCTAACACATATATATGGAATCTAAGGAAAAAAAAAAAAAGGTCATGAAGAACCTAGGGGTAAGCTGGGAATAAAGACACAGACCTACTAGAGAATGGACTTGAGGATATGGGGAGGGGGAAGTGTAAGCTGTGACAGTGTGAGAGAGTGGCATGGACATATATACAGTACCAAATGTAAAATAGATAGCTAGTGGGAAGCAGCCGTATAGCACAGGGAGATCAGCTCGGTGCTTTGTGACCACCTAGAGGGGTGGGATAGGGAGGGTGGGAGGGAGGGAGACGAAAGAGGGAAGAGATTTCGGAACATATGTATATGTGTAACTGATTCACTTCGTTACAAAGCAGAAACTAACTCACCATTGTAAAGCAATTATACTCCAATAAATAGGTTAAAAAAAAATGGGTAGAAGGCCTAAATAGACATTTCAGCAAAGAAGACATATAGATGGCCAAGAGGCACATGATAAGGTGCTCAACAGCACTAATTATTAGAGAAATGCAAATCAAAGCTCAATGAGGTACCACCTCACACTGGTCAGAATGGCCATCATCAGAAAATCTATAAACAATAAATGCAGGAGAGGGTGTGGAGAAAACGGAACACTCTTGCACTGTTGGTGGGAATGTAAATTGATACAGCCAATGGAGAACATTATGGAGTTTCCTTAAAAAACTAAAAATAGAACTACCATATGGCCCAGCAATCCCATTGCTGGGCATATACCCTGAGAAAACCATAATTCAAAAAGACACATGAACCCCAAGTTTCATTGCAACACTATTTACAATAACTAGGACATGGAAGCAACCTAAATGTCCATTGACAGAGGAATGGATAAAGAAGATGTGGTACATATATACAGTGGAATATTACTCAGCTGTAGAAAGGAACGAAATTGGGTCATTTATTGAGATGTGAATGGACCTGGAGTCTGTCATACGGAGTGAAGTAAGTTAGAAAGAGAAAAACAAATATCATATATCAATGCACATATGTGGAATCTAGGAAAATGGTACAGATGAACCTATCTGCTGGGCAGGAATAGAGATGCAGACCTAGAGAACAGATGTGTGGACATGGTGGGGGGGGAGGTGGGAGGGATGAACTGGGAGATTGGGATTGACATGCATACACTACCACGTGTAAAACAGATAGCTAGAGGGAACCTGCTGTATAGCACAAGGAACTCAGCTTGGTGCTCTGTGATGACCTAGATGTTTGGGGTGGGGCGTGGGAGGGAGGTGCAAGAGGGGATATATGTATACTTATAGCTGATTCACTTCATTGTACAGCAGAAACTAAAAACATTGTAAAGCAACTATACCCCAATAAAAAAATAAGGAAAGAAAGAAATTAAACTGGGAGAAGAAAGTAAAAAAAAAAAAAAAAAAAAAATCATTTGTCTCTTGACTAAACTGGTGAATAGATGGCCTCCTAAGTATTCTCCCTGATTCCACTCTTGCCCTGTTAAAATCTATTCTCCAACAGCAGCCAGAGAAATATTTTTGAAGTGACAAAGCACCGACCATTTTTCTCTTCCCTAATATTTCTTGGAGACAACATTTGGAGCTAAGTAAAGAAATTGTCTGAGGGAGGTGGTGGTCCACAGGGTTGGGAGATTAGTTACACACAGGGGAATTGAACAAATATGTATATTGCAGATAATGGGAGCCAGGTTTCTCACTGTCAGCAAAGGGAGTTACAAATATAAAAGGGAAAAGCGATAATGAACTGGGTGTGAGTTGGAATTTGAGATGTTGGAGTGAACTCATGGTTTTTAATATATAAAGATAAATGTCAAAATAAATAGAGGAGAGGAGGGAGGGAGGGAAGGAGAGACAGGGAGAGAAGAGAGGGAGAAGAGAGAGAGAGAAGAATGTATGTATGTGTTTATTTCCTAACTTTAGGCACTGAGAAGTTCTAGGAGAATCAACACCCCAATAACAATGAGCATGCTTATATTTAGTTCTTGCTTTCTAAATATTATTCTCTACTAAAAGAAAACAGGAATCCTTAGAGGGTTCTACCAAAAGAAATCAGGAACACTGATTCTAGCTTTAGGGCAGAGATAATACAAGATGTGCCTGGAACATTTCATTGTGCCATAAAATAGGGAAGCTCTCAAATATAAATGGGGACATGCAAGAGGACAAAGAAGCCAGCTTGGAGGTGCTCCCAGTGGCCATAGCTGGTGAAATTTTAGCATCAAATTACGTAGTGAAAGTAACATTATAATACATTGAAAGAATAAGAATCTATGAGTCTATACTAATATAGGTAAATAAATAAATGAATGAAGGAAGGAGAAGAGAAAGCTTTTCCTTATAATACAGTGCCAACTAGTACATGTAGAAGGAATAATGGAATTGGAAAACTACCATTTAGCAACCAAAATAGTAATAGTTGATTCAAGTAAGAGTTAACAATGGATGCTAAAACTAGCAAGTGCAAATTTGCTGAAGAGCAGGGTATTTGCATATTCTCAAAGTATATCCCTATAAAATACTTAGTTACAACATGAAAGTAGTGACTTTATAGATGGACACCACCTTGATCAAATGACTAGAGCCAACATCTTTAGTAATGGGGCAAATCAAAATTGGGTACCTCCTGATAGGATGCAGTAAGAAGAACTTAGCATCAGTTCTATGATATTCTTGCCAAAAGTACATAACCTGGACCTAATCCTGAGGAAATATTCGACAAACCCATGTTGAGCAACATTCTATTGAATAGCTGGCATGTAATCTTTAAAAATAACGATGTTATGAAGGTCCAGAAAGGTCTGAGGAACTGTTCTAGATTGAAGGAGACTGGGGAGACTTGACAGCTAGGGCCAGTACATGGTCCTGGATTGAATCCGTTTGTTATAGATTGGCAAAATTTGGAAAGGGTCTGTGGATTGTAATCTTGTATCAATGTTAATGTCTTGATTTACATGGTTGTGCTTTTGTTATGAACTGTGGTTATGTAGGAGAGTGTTCTTGCATTGTGGAAATATTTCAAGGGCAATGGGACATCATATCTGCAACCTCTTCTCAAATGTTTCAGAGTAAAAACAAGTTCAATTATAGCATGCCAGTTTCCTGCCTTAAATCCTTCAGTGTTTTTCTATTTTACTAAGAATAAAATGCATATCATTAGCCATGATCCTTATGATCTTCCCAACTTCCTCTCTGGTCTTATCTCCTGGACACCAGCCTAAAGCATTTGCATCCAAAGTCCTTTGCGTGTGCTGTTCCCACGCCCTGGTATCCTCCTCCTCCTACTTCCCTTGGTTATAGCTCCTCCAGTTCTCAGATAAAATGTCACTTCTTCAAGGAGGACTTCTTTAACCACTCCACCAAAAGTGCTCACTCTCAGTCATCAGCACGTCAGCCTGTTCATTTTCTACATAGCATTTTTCAACATTGGAAATCAATTTGCTTTTTATTCGGTTACCTGCTTATTGTTTACCTTTCCTGTTAGAATGGAAGCTCTAAGAGGAGAGACCACATCTGTCTCGTTTGCTGCTAAATCTCCAGGGCCTAGGATATTGTTAAGACTGATAGGCTCTGAATAAGTATTTGTTCCATGAATGAATTTTGTTCAGCCCTGAATTTGAATCATTAGAGAGTCAGACTACTGCAAAATTCATGCCAAAATATTTCTGTGTCAAATATCCCATTATGTGTGACTTAATTAGTTTGGGGGAACTACAGTATACCCAAACATATTTCATTCATTATTTTATTGCTCCTCTCTGCTAAGGCAAGTTCTTATCTGAGGACCTCAGTGCTTATTATGAAATGATAGGTAATGCCATTAAAAGTCTTGGTTTCACTGTGGGGAACCTTCACTGGACCTTCAAAGGAGAGGCACCTTAACTACTAGCGACCCTTTCTGTCTCTTATGTCAACCCTAACCTCCACTCTGAAATTAGACTAAGAGTTTTACTATGTACAGTAAGAAGAGCCTTTCATTTAAATAATTATTTTTCAATTTAGTATCATTACAGGAAATCTTTTATTAATGCTAAGAATAGCATATAAGATAATATAGAATATGCTGTTAAACAAGATGATATCTAATTCACAACTCTGGAGAGAGTTTTGGCCTTCATTAAGATGCAGTATCCTTTAGTGAGAGTGGGTCCTGTGAATTTTTAGGCCACCAACCATGGGACTATGGGCTCACTGGGATTGATTAGTTTCCAGCCCTTCTTTTGGTTTAAACTATTTCTGAGTTGAAATTGAAAGTCTACTGCATTATAGTTAAAATCATGGTTTCTTTTTTTTTTTTTTTCTGTATTTTATGATGCTTTAACATCTTAGAGCCCTGCTCATCCTGGAGAGACTGCTCTTCCCAGGGCTAGCTAATTTCTAGAGAGAGCAAGCAGCTTACCTGTGGGCACACCTTTCATATATAAACCAACCAATCCAAAGCTCAAATCCCCAACCACCTATTTTATCTAACTTTCACACACCAAGCCAACATTTGTCTTGCCCTAAATCACCCAGGGCCGGGCACCAGACAACTAGAGACCACCGTGTATATCGCAGAGCCTACCAAAATTATTCAAACTATCCAATCCTAATTATCCAATCCTTGCTCAAATTTACTTACCCGGCATCACCCATACCTTTCCCTGGAAACCACAACAAAGGCTCTGGGGAAAGCTTTCCTCTCACTCCTGCTGCCTCCTGACTGACCCTAGTGCTGGTGCGTTCCCATGTGGCCCTGTATGGTGTAGCACATCGCCCCTCCCCTTGGGAATTGTAAGTGATCAACTCTTAAGAAAACAGTTGTCTCCTTGTCTGTCATCTTACTATTCCTGAGTAAAATGAATCCCAGGTATATTCTAAAGCAGTTGTACAGCACAGAAGAAAATGTACTTTTCATCCCATCTTTAGAATCCCCAAGGACATCATCTGGTCTTATTTTTATTTTTATTTTTTTGTTTTTGTTTTGTTTTTTTGGTTTTTTTTTTTGCGGTACGCGGGCCTCTCACCGTTGTGGCCCCTCCCGCTGCGGAGCACAGGCTCCAGACGTGCAGGCTCAGGGGCCATGGCTCACGGGCCCAGCCGCTCCGCGGCATGTGGGATCCTCCCGGACGGGGGAACGAACCCGTGTCCCCTGCATCGGCAGGCGGACTCTCAACCACTGCACCACCGGGGAAGCCCTGGTCTTATTTTTTGACACCTTTGGCAGCAGGCAAAAACTTTCTCTCTCATTCTTTTTAGTTCTTTTTTCCCTCTTTTTGTGCAAATTTGTCTGTAGCAGTGAACTTTGTCTGGAAGTAGGATTTGGTTGTATTGTACCCTCTAGAGGAATGCATATTCTTCAGTTCACATATACCTGGAGTTCAACAGAGAAGGCAGGCGTTGCACACAAGCCAGCATTTGACTTGTATCACAAGGTCATAGCATGTAATTTGTGTTGGAAATAAAGCAAAGCCATGGATGTACAGAATATACCTCCTTCCCCAAAGCAGCAGGAACATAGGCCCTGGGATGAATATGATGATAGAAAGTGGATCATCACAAAGGTTTTGAATGGAAAATGTTATATGGAATAGCAGATAGCAGAAGGGGAGGAACGAGTTGATCTAAAAGATTTCCCAGGGTATGCTCCTCAAGGTATTTTGAATAAGGTAGTGATAAAGTTTGAAAAAGAACTAACTTGCTTCAGTCATGGGAGTGAAAAATTAAAATTGTTCAACAGTTAGCTGAGCTTTAATAAGCAGTTTAGAACTTGGATGAAGAAATGCATAGGCTGGTGTGGGGCTCTGGGGTGGTAGGAGAAAGCAAAGAGAAATTTTCAGGAAGGGTATTTGGGATGAAGGAGATTTTTTGGAGCCCTTGAAATGTTATCTGAGGATATTGCTGCTTGGTTGTGGTTTGGTGAGCTCTATGTTGGGTTTGCATTCAATTTCTGCCACTTACCAGATGCTGGTCCCTGGGCAAATTACTCATCTCTTGTTTCCTATTTTGTAAGAATGACAACGGCTAAGCAGTATTGTTGAAAGGATTAAGCCTTTCCACTGAAATATTCCAAAGGCAGAAAAGAGCACATATTTCTCTCAGAGCTTGAGGGCATACCCACTGTAAGTGAGAAGTTTCTTAGTAGTCTCATTGTGTATCATATTTGAATCAGCGAAGACCTTGAATAAATGTTTGCTCTCATCTTTTGTCTAGAAATGTCATCCCATCAGTTTGCTATAGTACCCCAAAAGCCCTAGTGTTCTTAAGGGTCCTCATGAAAACCGCAGGTGACAAATTAAGTGTGTTGTGTAGATTTATTAACATCCATTAATATATTAGTGTGGTTTTATTTGTGTGTTTGTTGGGAATTGATGAAAAGATGGATCTGCCAAAAGGTAAATTTGGTGACAGAATAAAAGCAGATGTTGGAGACTGGAAACAGGACAGAAGTAAAGGGTCTCACTTTTAAGCATGACTTTTTGCCTAAATATATGGGGTGGGTAGGACAGTGGAAAGTGGGTGGGGACATATACCTCCCTGAACTTACTATAGGGAGAAATAATATTACTGTTGAAAGGTAGACCTGTCAGAAAAAGAAATAGCTACAAAAAGTATGAAACATAAGACGTGCTCCTGTTATTTAAGACATTGTAAAATACATACAAAAAATTTTATAAAAGTAGAAAACAAAAACAAAGGAAGATAGCTTAACTATAAATCAACTGTGATATTTTAGCAATGGATGATTGTGCTTCCCCCGCCCTGGCAGACACACATGGTTTTATTTGTACAATTCTTGGAGAGTAGGGAACAAGCTGATATTTATTTGAGCGGGAGCTGAAACCAGGTACATTCAGACAGGAATAGGCTGAGGGGGTAAAGGGTAGGCAGTCAAGTGCCCTGGTGGGTTCCAATGTATTCTGGCATGGGGACCATCTGAAGGGTGGCTGCAAGAACACAGATTTTACCTGGGAACTCCACCCTGTGCACATAAGTGACCTCGTGAACACTATATACAAAGTGCCCCTCCCCCCTGCAAAAAAAGTGCCTGGTATTCTTACCAGGAGCAGAAGCCTTTTTATCACATATCTCCCACTGCTGGACTAATGGATTTAGCTAGTTATCTCCTAGGCAGGAGAAACAAGGAGTGCCATCTAAAATTGGCAAGTATTGACTTCCTGGAATGTGGAAGAAAGGTTCTGAAGTATGGAAAACCCAAGATTGAAATGAGAGTGAGTCAGGGGCCAAGATGAAGGCTTTGAACTATTTAGAGAGAGTCCTAGGTAGAGAGGAAAAGCTAATAAAGTCCAAACTTAGCAGGTGTTGGTCGTTGGGTTTTTCTTTTTTTTAATATTTTTTATCATGGTAAAATATACATAACACAAAGTTTACTATTTTAACCATTTTAAGTGTATGATTCAGTGGTTTTAAGTATATTCACATTGTCGTGCAACCGTCACCACCATCCGTCTATAGAACCCTTTTAATCTTGTAAAACTAAAACTCTGTACCCATTAAACAACAGTTTTAATCTTGCCAAACTAAAACTCTGTACCCATTAAACAATAGTTCCCCATTCCTCTCTCCCTCTAGCCCCTGGCGACCACTGTTCTACTTTCTACTTTCCCTAAGAATTTGATTACTCTAGGTATGAGCGGAATCATACAGTATTTATTCTTTTGTATTGGGCTTATTTCACTTAGCATAATGTTTTCAGCGTTCATCCATTGTTGTGACATGTTATCAGAATTTCTATCCTTTTTAAGACTGAGTAATATTTCATTGTATGTATATATCCAAATGAACAGATGTATCTAAAGAAACATTTTTTATCCATTCATCCACTGATTTGAATTGTTTTCACCTTTTGGCTATTATGAATAATGCTGCTAAGAACATGGGTATATAAATCTCTGTTGGAGTCCCTGCTTTCCATTCTTTTCCATTTAGAAGTGGAATGGCTGGATCATATGGTATTTCTATTATTAATTTTTGGAGGAGCTACTATGCCATTTTCCACAGGGCCTGTAACCATTTTACATTCTCACCAGCAATTCTCAAGGGTTCCAATTACTCCACATCCTCACAAACACTGGTTTTTGTTTTTTGTTTTTCTTTGTTTGTTTTGGATACTAGCCATCCTATTGTGTATGAAGTGGTATCTCATTGTGATTTTTTTTTTTTTTTTTTTTTTTGTGGTACGCGGGCCTCTCACTGTTGTGGCCTCTCCCGTTGTGGAGCACAGGCTCCGGACGTGCAGGCTCAGTGGCCATGGCTCACGGGCCTAGCTGCTCTGCGGCATGTGGGATCTTCCCGGACCAGGGCACGAACCCGTGTCCCCTGCATCGGCAGGCAGAGTCTCAACCACTGCGCCACCAGGGAAGCCCTCATTGTGATTTTGATGTGCATTTCCCTATAGCGATGTTGAGTACCATTTGTATATCTTCTTTAGAGAAATGCCTATTCAAGCCCTTTGCCCACTTCTTGAGTTTATTTTTTGTTGCTTTTTAGTTATTTATCTATTTATTTATTTACCTCTTTTCTCCAGGATATCAAGCCTCCTATGTGAGGTTGTCCTGGGACAACCTTGTCCTGGGGTCAAGTCCCTAATGTAGAATATGAGATTCCATTGCTTAGAATGAATAGCAGGGCAGCCATCCTCAGATGCTTTTGTGGGGAGAAGCTGTTTTTACTGTAAATAATTAAACTCTCTTCTGTAAGGCAAGCAGCTGATTTGTTGATGTCCTTGCAGTGCAAGGAACACTACTTAGACCTTTTAGAAAACTGGACAGCACAGCTTCTAGGGCTTGGATCCATCACCCCTGACCGTTCTCTGCCCAGAAACAGCCCTAAACAAACCTCTAGCCTGATTCCACTGCCTGCAGACTCTGAGGCAAAAGCCAGGATGCACTTTGTAGAGTCAGGCAGCTCAGGGACCTTGACCCAGAGAGAGAAGATCAGGAAGGGAGAGAGCAGGGAATGACAGACTTGTATGCAAAATAGCTTTGTAAACTGTAAAGCCATATGTAGATAGGTGCTAGTTATTGCTGTCCATGTATATGGAACCTTGGTGAAGAAGTAGAACCCACAACAGCCTCTCTGATAAATGGAGAGATTGATGGAGCATTGCTCCAAGGAAGAAAAAAAGAACATGAAAACCATGCTTACTCTTTTTCTCTTCCCAGTTCCATGATCTTCTTTCTTTAATTAATTTTTATTGGAGTATAGTTGCTTTAAAACGTTGTGTTAGTTTCTACTGTACAGCAAAGTGAGTCAGCTATACGTATACATATACCCCCTCTTTTTTGGATTTCCTTCCCATTTAGGTCACCACGGAGCATTGAGTAGAGTTCCCTATGCTATACAGTATGTTCTCATATGATCTTCTAATAATTTATTTTGTGGCTTAGGAGTTTGTAAGGTGGTTTGTTTTGCTTTTGAGGGAGTGATAAATATGTTGTGGTAGGAAGGCATGAAGGATTGAAGAGCAATTGCTATTAATGGCTAAGCAAAAGGAAGATTTATGTATACCCTGACAGCAACTCAGCTCAGCTTCCTTTCAGCCTGAGACCACAGTCCATGACACTGTCCTTGAAGAAAGTGATCGTTCAATGGCTCAGTGTGGTGCTTTGTTCAGATATTGTTACATTCTACCTGGCTTCACAAAACAGTGTTCTTACGGATTATCCTGCTAGGTGTATGGAAGTAGCTGCGCCACGTGCATGGCTTGTGATGGGCTTTTTCCTCAGTCTTTGAAAAAGAAGGTTGATAAATAAATTAATGGTGCAGAGAAAGGGGCATGTTGGCATATGTAAAACCAGTAGACAACATTTTTCCTACAGTGCTGTTAATTAGACAAGGTTTGATTTCTGTTAAAATATGTACTAAAATATTTACCTCTGCCCTTCTCTCTCTGTACTCTAAAATTGCATTTCTTTATCCATTGCCTCGGGATATTATTATTTGTATTTTTTTCTAGACTCCTTGTAATCGGGGAGGAAGGAGAGTGATGTCTGTGGGAAAACCCTGCACAAGCTCAGGAGTGGATTGGGAGGTGGGAGCAGAGGACCAAGAGGAGACTGGGATGTGCATTGGGAGTTTTGAAAGAGAGCAGGAACAGTGACAGAGGTGTAAAGCAGTGAAGGGATAAGGGAGAGAAGGAAGTCTAAAAAAGAGAGACTAAGGAGGGAGACTAAGGGATTGGGAGGGGAGGGGCAGGAAAGGAGACAAAGGGGGTTAGGAAGACGTAAGAGAGAAAAGGGCCATCTGGGTAG
Source organism: Platanista minor (assembly GCA_004363435.1). Taxonomy (NCBI): domain Eukaryota; kingdom Metazoa; phylum Chordata; class Mammalia; order Artiodactyla; family Platanistidae; genus Platanista; species Platanista minor. The sequence goes on along the minus strand of RJWK010007354.1, from coordinate 39,864 downwards.
ATGTTAGTCGTGGCGATTCAAGATATGCTTCTCTTGGATGTCTTCCCATGTCAATAAGAACTTTCAAAAACTAGTGCTGACTCATTAAGTAGGGAGACTTTGGTAGCTAGAAGTGTCCAATCAGAGAAGGATGGTGTTGTTGGCCAGTGAGATCCCTACACTGGCAAGTTGGATTAGAAGCTTTAAGTTCCGTCCCACTCCAGCTCCAAGCTTCCTGAGCGCAGCCTTTTAGAAGTGTGTGTGTGTGTGTGTGTGTGTGTGTGTGTGTGTGTGTGTGTGTTCCTTTTTCAAATAAGAGGAAACTGAACACTGGGGATAAAAGATAAAGTTTGCTTTTTTGCTCGCTTTACTGTTATACCCAAAATCAACCCTGGCTTTTCTTTGCTTTTTAATTAGTTTAAAATAAAGATTGTTGAGTTTTGTCAGCAATTTTTTTTGCCCCCAGTTGGATGAAATATCAACCTTTACGGTGATCAGGAAACATAGTTTATATAAGAAACATAAAACAATCTTAACCAACTGACTTCAGGAAAAAATCTCCAATCACAGTAAGTTGAAAGGACTTGGACTTACTTTGATATATTGAAAGATTCAGAGCTTTTTCTCAGCTTGTTAAAAGCAGCGTGTAGAATACAGGGCTTTGGAGGAATAAGACCTCCGATTTTCAAAGAGCGGTTGTCAATTTGTTGTCATTTTTTGTTTAACTTTATCTATAATGGAAGTGGGGGCACAGAGGACATGAAAGGATAACATTTTAGCCATTAAATATTGGCTGTTTCTAGTCGACTTTGACAGAGCATTCTTGTTCATTCACTGATATTCACAGTAACTCATTTCTCTTTGTGGTGAGTGTAGAGGAAATCCCTAATTCCGTATTCCAAAAATTCGATGTGCATAGAAGGAAGGGTGGGTGGCACCAGAATTGGCCTGCTCAGATGGAACTCTTCCATGAAATGGGTCACAGTTACACCCCTCCCCCCAACCCTGTAGTGGTATGGACCAGTGGTATAGACCACTGGAATAGCAGGGATCACACTGGATTATACTTCATTGTCCATCCTCCACAATCCAGACCCACGGACTGCAAGTATGAGGGCCTTAAGGACAGAGTTAATTTAACACTTTTCTGTGTATGGGAAGATGCAACTTTTACGTTGCGAATTTCTCTTGAGTTGACACTCTCTTCAATTCTATGAAGGCCGAGAGAGGTGAGGAATTGCAGAAGAAAAGTTTGAAGTTAGCAGAGGGTTAGTTAATGAACTTTAAGGAACGATGTCTCCATAACACAGAAGTGCAAAGTGAAGCAGCAGGTGCTGATGTAGAAGCTCCAAGAAGTTACCAGTAGATCTAACCAAGATAATTAATGAAGGTGGCTACATGAAACAACAGATTTTTCGGTGTAGTCAAAACAGCCTTCTATTGGAAGAAGATGCCAACTAGGACTTTCACAACTAGCAAGAGGAGAAGTCAATGCCTGACTTCAAAGGTTCAAAAGATAGGCTGACTCTCTTGTTAGGGGCAGCCAGTGACTTTAAGTTGAAGCCAATGCCTATTTATCATTTCAAAAATCCTAGGGCCCTTAAGAATTACATTAAATTTACTCTGCCTATGCTCTGTAAATGGAACAAAAGGGTCTGGATGACAGCACACCTGTTTACAACATGGTTTACTGAATATTCTTAGCCTACTTTGAGGGGCTCAAGACTTCAGTGGAGGAAGTAACTGCAGGCGTGGTGGAAATAACCAGAAAACTAGAATTGGAAGTAGAGCCTGAAGATATGTCTAAATTACTGCAGTGATCAAACTTGAACAGATGAGGAGTTGCTTTATATGAATGAGCAAAGAAAGTGGTTTCTTGAGGTGAAATCTACGCCTGGTGAAGAGGCTGTGAAGACTGTAGAAATGACAACAGAGGATTGAGAACATTACATAAACTTAGTTGATTAAGCCACAGCAGGGTTTGAGAGGATTGACTCCAATTTTGAAAGAAGTACTGTGGGTAAAAGGCTATCAAACAGCATTGCTATTGTATGCTACAGAGAAATCTTTCGTGAAAGGAAGAATCAGTTGATATAACAAACTTCACTGTTGTCTTATTTTAAGAAATTGCTGCAGCTACCCCATCCTTCAGCAGCCACCACCCTGATCTGCCATCAGCCGTCAACATCAAGGCAACACCCTCCACCAGCAAAAATATTGACTCACTGAAGGCTCAGATGATGGTTAGCATTTTTAGCAATGAAATATATATATATATATATATTTTTTTTTTTTTCTTTTTCTTTTTTTGCAGTACGCGGGCCTCTCGCTGTTGTGGCCTCTCCCGTTGCGGAGCACAGGCTCCGGACGTGCAGGCTCAGCAGCCATGTCTCACGGGCCCAGCCACTCCGCGGCATGTGGGATCTTCCCGGACCGGGGCGTGAACCCGTGTCCTTGCATCGGCAGGCGGACTCTCAACCACTGCGCCACCGGGGAAGCCTGCAATGAAATATTTTTAATTAAGATGTGTACATTGTTTTTTTTAGACATAATGCTGTTGTACACTTAATAGACTTCACTATAGTGTAAACATAACTTTTATAAGTACTGGGAAACCAAAAGATTTGTGACTCACTTTATTGTGATATTCGCTTTATTGCAGTGGTCTGGAACCAAACCTACAATATCTCTGAGGTATGCCTGTATAATGTCTGTCATTCCAAAGTTCCTTCCAGTTTCTTCTATTACCTCTATACTTAGAGCTCTCCTTTATAGCAGTTTGTGTTTTCCTTTGTGTGTCTTGGGCTTTGATTTCCTTGATGAATCTAATTTACAGTCAATCTTCAAATTTTTTTGTCCATAGATGGTACTTTTTAGTTGTCAAACACTATTATAGAATTATCGTTATCATTATTATAATATTTCTGTTCTTCATTTCTAAGAATTTTGTATAACACTGGGAGTAGGTTCTTGTGCTCTGTTAAAATGTTGACTCAAACTTGAATTTTTGTTCTCTGTCCTGATATTTTAGAAAAGATTCCTCTCTACTACATTGTTATCCTCTTTGATAGCTAACTTTGATCTCATAGTATTTAATTTTTTGCATGTTTGATTTTACAAATAAATGTGCTTCTGTGATGGGAATCCATGGGAAAGTGTATAAATAATAAATAAATATACAGCATTATAAAATAATCACCATTTTGATTTTTTAGCCCTTACCATTTTTTCCCTTTATTATTTATTCATCACTCATTCAGCAAATATTTATTGACCATGCCTACCAGGCACTATGGATCTAGGCAAGATTCTAGAACTCAAAGAGCTCAATTTAGTGAAAGAGACCAAAAGGTAGAAAACTAATGCATGATCAGATAATGAATCCACATGTCCTTGAAAGGGAAAGAAGCCTTTAGGTTGCTGTCGAAATAATTTTTATTACTGGTCTGGTTAAATAGTGAAATTTCCTAAAAGAGGGACAGCCTTAAGTACCACTGGGAGAACTCTAGTAGGCATAAAAAAAAGCAGACTGTGTAGCTGAAGATTCATCTTTCAATTCAAGGCATGCTGAGGTGGATAGAGGACTTTTGCAGTAGTTGTAAGGATTTTGAAGAAGAAAATTGAGAAATTCTGTTCCCTGTTGAGGTTAAGGCCATTGCAGATCCCTACACTCCTTTTGCACAGAGTAGGCATTAAATAAACATCTGCAAAATGACTGCAGTACCTTGGTTTGCTAGGTAGTGCATCATTAAACAATAGGAAAAAAAATAGTTTTTTCTTAAGTGTTTTGTTTTTGTATCAGGGTAACACTGACCTCATAGAATGTGTTGGGAAGATTCTCCTTCTCTTCCATTTTCTGGAAGATTTCTAATAGAATTGATATTATTTATTTTTCAAATGATGCCACCTAAACCTGGAGTTTCCTCTCTGGGAAGGTTTTAAACCAAAAATTCATTTTCTATAATTGATATAAGGGTATATTCAGTTTACCTGTTTCTTCTTCAGTGAGATTTAGTAATTTTATTTTGCAAAAGTTGTTCATTTTATCTACATTGGTTAATTTCAATTTGTTCCTAATATTCCCTTAATATGCTTTTATTTTCTGTGACTTTATAGAGGTATATTTAATTCGTGTCTTCATTCTTTTTACATATAGGTATAGCTAAAAGTTTTCAATTTTATTGATCTTCCAAAAAAACCAGACTTTGATTTCATTGATCTTTTTTTCATGTTTTTCTATTTTCTCTTTAACTGAATTCTGCTCTTTATTATTTCCATTTCTCTATTTTGAGTTTAACCTGCTCTTTTTTCTTTCTACATTCTTAAGGTAGAAACAGATTATTTAAGACCTTACTTATTTTCTAAAATATGTATTTAGTGCTATATATTTCCCTGCTGCATTTCTTTTGGCTGTGTCTCACACGGTTTGATGTACTGTATTTTTATTTTCATTCAGTTTAAATTTTTTTCTAATTCTCTTTTTGCTTTCTTTTTTGGGGGGGCGGGAGAAGCTACAGCAGTGTTTATTTATTTATGTAACATCTTTATTGTAGTATAATTGTTTTACTTTGTTGTGTTAGTTGCTGCTGTATAACAAAGTGAATCAGCTATATGTATACATATATCCCCATGTCCCCACCTGTGTCTCCCTCCCACCCTCCCTATCCCACCCCTCTAGGTGGTCACAAAGCAATGAGCTGATCTCTCTGAGCTATGCAGCTGATTCCCACTAGCTATCTGTTTTATATGTGGTAGTGTATATATGTCCATGCCACTCTCTCACTTCGTCCCAGCTTAACATTCCCCCTTACTGTCTCCTCATATCCATTCTCTACGTCTGCACTTTATTCCTGTCCTGCCCCTAGGTTCTTCAGAACCATTTTCTTCTTTTTCTAGATTCCATATATATGTGTTAGCATACGGTATTTGTTTTCTCTTTCTGACTTACTTCACTCTGTATGACAGACTCTGTGTCCATCCACCTCAATACGAATAACTCAATTTTGTTTCTTTTTATGGCTGAGTAATATTCCATTGTATATATGTGCCACATCTTCTTTATCAATTCATCTGTCGATCGACATTTAGGTTGCTTCCACGTTCTGGCTATTGTAAATAGTGCTGCAATGAGCATTGTGGTACATGACTCTTTGAATTATGGTTTTTTCAGGGTATATGCCCGGTAGTGGCATCGCTGGGTCATATGGTAGTTCTATTTTTAGTTTTTTAAGGAACCTCCATACTGTTCTCCATAGTGGCTGTACCAATTCACATTCCCACCAGCAGTGCAAGAGTGTTCCCTTTTCTCCACACCCTCTCCAGCATTTATTGTTTGTAGATTTTTTGATGATGGCCATTCTGACTGGTGTGAGGTGATAGCTCATTGTAGTTTTGATTTGCATTTCTCTAGTGATTAGTGATGTTGAGCATGCTTTCTTATGTTTGTTGACAATCTGTATATCTTCTTTGGAGAAATGTCTATTTAGGTCTTCTGCCCATTTTTGGATTGGTTTTTTTTTTTTTGGTGTTGAACTGCATGAGCTGCTTATATATTTTGGAGATTAATCCTCTGTCAGTTGCTTCATTTGCAAATGTTTTCTCCCATTCTGAGGGTTGTCTTTTCATCTTGTTTTTAGTTTCCTTTGCTATGCAAAAGCTTTTAAGTTTTGTTAGGTCCCATTTGTTTACTTTTGTTTTTATTTCCCTTTCTCTAGGAGGAGGGTCAAAAATGATCTTGCTGTGATTTGTCATAGAGTGTTCTGCCTATATTTTCCTCTAAGAGTTTTATAGTGTCTGGCCTTATATTTAGGTCTTTAATCCATTTTGAGTTTATTTTTGTGTATGGTGTTAGGGAGTGTTCTAATTTCATTCCTTTACTTGTAGCTGTCCAGTTTTCCCAACACCACTTATTAAAGGGGCTGTCTTTTCTCCATTGAATATCCTTGCCTCCTTTATCAAAGGTAAGGTGACCATATGTGCGTGGGTTTATCTCTGGGCTTTCTGTCCTGTTCCATTGATCTATATTTCTGTTTTTGTGCCAGCACCATACTGTTTTGATTACTGTAGCTTTGCATTACCGTCTGAAGTCAGGAAGCCTGATTCCTCCAGCTCTGTTTTTCTTTCTCAAGATTGCTTTGGCTATTCAGGGTCTGTTGTGCTTCCATACATATTGTAAAATTTTTTGTTCTACTTCTGTGAAAAATCCTGTTGGTAGTTTGATAGGGATTGTGTTGAATCTGTAGGTTGGTTTGGGTAGTATAGTCATTTTCACAATGTTGATTCTTCTAATCCAAGAACATGGTATATCTCTCCATCTGTTTGTATCATCTTTAATTTCTTTCATCAGTGTCTTATAGTTTTCTGCATACAGGTCTTTTGTCTCCTTAGGTAAGTTTATTCCTAGGTATTTTATTCTTTTTGTTGCAATGGTAAATGGGAATGTTTCCTTAATTTCTCTTTCAGATTTTTCATCGTTAGTGTATAGGAATGCAAGACATTTCTGTGCATTAATTTTGTATCCTGCTGCTTTACCAAATTCATTGATTAGCTCTAGTAGTTTTCTGGTAGCATGTTTAGGATTCTCCATGTATAGTATCATGTCATCTGCAAACAGTGACAGGTTTACTTCTTCTTTTCCGATTTGGACTCCTTTTATTTCTTTTTTGTCTCTCATTGCTGTGGCTAAAACTTCCAAAACTATGTTGAATAATAGTGGTAAGAGTAGGCAACCTTGTCTTGTTCCTGATCTTAGTGGAAATGGTTTCAGTTTTTCATCATTGAGAACAACGTTGGCTGTGTGTTTGTCATATATGGCCTCTATTATGTTGACGTAAGTTCCCTCTATGCCTTCATTCTGGAGAATTTTTATCATACATGAGTGGTGAGTTTTGTTGAAAGCTTATTCTGCATCTATTGAGTTGATCATATGGTTTTTATCCTTCAGTTTGTTAATATGGTGTATCACATTGACTGATTTGCATAACTTAAAGAATCCTTGCATTCCTGGGATAGACCCCACTTGATCATGGTGTATGATCCTTTTAATGTGCTGCTGGATTGTGTTTGCTATAATTTTTTGAGGATTTTTGCATCTATGTTCACCAGTGATATTGGCCTGTAGTTTTCTTTCTTTGAGACATCTTTGTCTGGTTTTGGTATCAGGGTGATGGTGGCCTCACTGAATGAGTTTGGGAGTCTTCCTCCCTCTGCTATATTTTGGAAGAGTTTGAGAAGGATAGGTGTTAGCTCTCCTCTAAATGTTTGACAGAATTCACCTGTAAATCCATCTGTTCCTGGGCTTTGGTTTGTTGGAGGATTTTTAATCACAGTTTCAATTTCATTCCTTGTGATTGGTCTGTTTATATTTTCTATTTCCTCCTGGTTCAGTCTTGGACAGTTGTACTTTTCTAAGAATTTCTCCGTTTCTTCCAGGTTGTTCAATTTATTGTCATATAGTAACTTGTAGTAGCCTCTCATGGTCATTTTTACTTCTGCAGTGTCAGTTGTTACCTCTCCTTTTTGATTTCTAATTCTATTGATTTGAGTCTTCTCCCTTTTTCTCTTGATGAGTCTGGATAATGGTTTATTAATTTTGTTGATGTTCTCAAAGAACCAGCTTTTAGTTTTATTGATCTTTGCTATCGTTTCCTTCATTTCTTTTTCATTTATTTCTGATCTGATCTTTATGATTTCTTTCCTTCTGCTAACTGTGAGGCTCTTGTGGTTCTTCGTTCTTTGATTGCTTTAGCTGTAAGGTTACACAGTTTATATGAGATGTTTCTTGTTTCTTGAGGTAAGATTGTGTTGCTATAAACTTCCCTCTAGAACTGCTTTTGCTGAATCCCATAGGTTTTGGGCTGTTGTGTTTTCATTGCCATTTTTTTCTAGGTATTTTTTATTTCCCCTTTGATTTCTTCAGTGATCTCTTGGGGATTTAGTAGCGTATTGTTTAGCCTCCATGTGTTTGTATTTTTTACAGATTTTTTTCCTGTAATTGATATCTAGTCTCATAGCGTTGTGGTTGGAAAAGATACTTGATACCATTTCAATTTTCTTAAATATACCATGGCTTGATTTGTGACCAAAGAAATGATCTATCCTGGAGAATCTTCCATTAGCACTTGAGAAGAAAGTGTATTCTGTTTTTTTTGGATGGAATGTCCTATAAATATCAATTAAGTCCATCTTGTTTAATGTGTCATTTAAAGCTTGTGTTTCCTTATTTATTTTCATTTTGGATGATCTGTCCATTGGTGAAAGTGGGGTGTTAAAGTCCCCTACTATGAATGTGTTATTGTCAGTTTCCCCTTTTATGGCTGTTAGCATTTGCCTTATGTATTGAGGTGATCCTTTGTTGGGTGCATAAATATTCACAATTCTTATTTCTTCTTCTTGGATTTATCCCTTGATCATTATGTAGTGGCCTTCTTTGTCTCTTGTAAAAGTCTTTATTTTAAAGTTTATTTTGTCTTATATGATAATTGCTACTCCATCTTTCTTTTGATTTCCATTTGCATGGAATATCTTTTTCCATCCCCTCACTTTCAGTCTCTATGTGTCCCTAGGTCTGAAGTGGGCCTCTTGTAGACAGCATATATATGGGCCTTGTTTTTGTATCCATTCAGCCAGTCTATGTCTTTTCATTGGAGCATTTAATCCATTTACATTTAAGGTAGTTATTGATATGTGTGTTCCTATTACCATGTTCTTAATTGTTTTGGTTTTGTTATTGTAGGTCTTTTCCTTCTCTTGTGTTTCTTGCCTAGAGAAGTTCCTTTAGCATTTGTTGTAAAGCTGGTATGATGGTGCTGAATTCTCTTAGCTTTTGCTTGTCTCCAAAGGTTTTAATTTAACCATCAAATGTGAATGAGATCCTTGCTGGGTAATCTTGGTTGTAGGTTTTTCCCTTTCATCACTTTAAATATGTCCTGTCACTCCCTTCTGGCTTGCAGTATTTCTGCTGAAAGATCAGCTGTTAACCTTATGGAGATTCCCTTGTATGTTATTTATTGCTTTTCCCTTGCTGCTTTCACTATTTTTTCTTTGTATTTAATTTTTGATAGTTTGATTAATATATGTCTTGGCATATTTTTCCTTGGATTTGTCCTGTATGGGACTCTCTGTGCTTCTTGGACTTGAATGACTTTTTCCTTTCACATATTAGGGAAGTTTTCCACTATAATGTCTTCAAATATTTTCTCAGTCCCTTTCTTTTTCTCTTCTTCTGGGACCCCTGTAATTTGAATGTTGGTGTGTTTAATGTTGTCCCAGAAGTGTCTGAGACTGTCCTCAATTCTTTTCATTCTTTTTTCTTTATTCTGCTGTGCAGTAGTTATTTCCACTATTTTATCTTCCAGGTCACTTACCTGTTCTTCTGCCTCAGTTATTCTGCTATTGATTCCTTATAGAGAATTTTTAATTTCATATAGTATGTTGTTCATCATTGTTTGTTTGCTCCTTATTTCTTCTAAGCCCTTGTTAAACATTTCTTGTATTTTCTCCATTCTATTTCCCTGATTCTGGATCATCTTTACTATCATTACTCTGAATTCTTTTTCAGGTAGACTGCCTATTTGCTCTTCATTTGTTTGGTCTAGTGGGTTTTTATCGTGCTCCATCATCTGCTGCGTATTTCTCTGTCTTATTTTGCTTAACTTACTGTGTTTGGGGTCTCCTTTTCACAGGCTGCCGTTCATAGTTCCTGTTGTTTTTGGTGTTTTCCCCCAGTGGGTATGGTTGGTTGAGTGGGTTGTATAGGCTTCCTGGTGGAGGGAACTTGTGCCTCTGTTCTGGTGGACAAGGCTGGGTCTTTTCTTTCTCATGGGCAGGATCGCATACGGTGGTGTGTTTTGGGATTTCTGTGAACTTAGCATGATTTTAGGCATCCTCTCTGCTAATGCGTGGGGTTTTGTCCTTGCTAGTTGTTTGGCTTGGGGTGTCCGTCATTGGAGCTTGCTGGTCATTGAGTGGAGCTGGGTCTTAGCATTGAGGCAGAGATCTCTGGTAGAGATCTCAGCGATTGATATTACATGGGGCCAGGAGGTTTCTGGTGGGCCAGTGCCCTAAATTTGGCTCTCGCTCACAGAGGCTCAGGCCTTTCACCCAGCCGGAGCACCAAAACCCTGTCAGCCACACGGCTCAGAAATACATGGAGAAAAGAAAGAAAGAAAGAGAAGAAAATAAAATAAAGTTATTAAAATTAAAAAATTAATATATTATTAAAATTAAAAAGTAATAAAAGAAGAGAGCCACCAAATCAATAAGCAAATCCACCAATGATAACAAGTAGAAAAACTAAACTAAGATAACCATATAAATAAGAAACTAGTCAGTTGCATACAGCAAACTCCGAGTCTACAGTTGCTCCCAAAGCCCACCACCTCAGTTTTGGGATGTTGTCTATTCTGCTGTTCCACAGATGCAGGGTACATCAAGTTTATTGTGGAGATTTAATCCACTGCTTCTGAGGCTGCATGGAGAAATTTCCCTTTCTCTTCTTTGTTCGCACAGCTCCTGGGTTTCAGCTTTGGATTTGGCCCTGCCTCTGCATGTAGGTCACCCTCTGGCGTCTGTTCTTTGCCCAGATAGGATGGGGTTTAAGGAGCAGCTGATTAGGGGGCTGTGGCTCACTCAGGTCGGTGGGAGGGAGGGGTATGGAAAGCGGGGTGAGCCTGTGGTGTCAGAGGCTGGTGTGATGTTGCAACAGCCTGAGGCATGCCGTGTGTTCTCCCGGGGAAGTTGTTCCTGGATTACGGGACCCTGGCTGTGGCAGGCTGCACAGACTTCCAGGAGGGAAGGTGTAGATAGTGACCTGTGCTTGCACACAGGATTTTTGGTGGCTGCAGCAGCAGGCTTAGCATTTCATGCCGGTCTCTGGTGTCAGCGCTGATAGCCGTGGCTCACACCTGTCTCTCGAGCTCATTTAGGTGCTGCTCTGAATTTCCTGTCCTCGTGCACTCCAAAACAATGGTCTCTTGCCTTTTAGACATGTCCAGACTTAATCCCAGAGTCCCTCCTGGCTAGCTGTGGCACACTAGCCTCCTTCAGGCTGTGTTCATGCAGCGAACCCCAGTCCTCTCCCTGTGGTCTGACTTCCAAAGCCCGAGCCTCAGCTCCCAGCCCTCACCCGCCCCAGCGGGTGAGCAGAGAAGCCTCTCAAGCTGGTTAGTGCTGGTCGGCACTAAACCTCTGTTTTGGAATCTCTCCGCTTTGCTCTCTGCACCCCTGTTGCTGCACTCTCCTCCGTGGCTCCAAGCCACGTGGTGGTGGCTCCCCCACCACACACCCCCTGTCTCCACCATTGAAGGGGCTTCCTAGTGTGTGGAAACCTTTCCTCCTTCACAGCTCCCTCCCAGAGTGCAGGTCCCATCCCTCTTCTTTTGTCTCTGTTTTTTCTTTTGCCCTACTAAGGTATGTGATGAGTTCCTTGCCTTTTGGGAAGTCAGGTCTCCTGCCAGCGTTCAGTAGGTGTTCTGTAGGAGTTGTTCCACATGTAGATTTATTTTTGATGTATTTGTGGGGAGGAAGGTGATCTCTACGTCTTACTCCTCCACCACCTTGACGGTCCTCTACCTTGGTTTCTTATTTGACACATAGACTAAATAAAGTTTGTTTGCTTGTTTCCGAATATTTGAGGTTTTACAGATATTTTTCTGTTATTGATTTCTAATTTAATTAAATTTGGACAGAGAACATACTTTGAATGATTAAAATTTTTCTAACTTTATTGAGACTTATTTTATAGCCCAGGATATGATCTATTTTGGTTAGTGTTCAACCTGCTCTCAAATAAAATATATATTCTTCTATGTTTTTGTGCATTGCTATATAAATATCAATTAGATCAAGTTGGTTGGTAGTATTGTTCAAATCTTATAGGTATATATTGATTTCTGGCCTGCTTGTATCCATTAATGAGAGAAGGGTTTTGACATCACTAAGGAGTTGAAGATTTGTTTATTGCTCTAGTAACTTTTATTTTATGCCTTTGAAGATCTCTTATTAGATGCATAAAACTTTAGCATTGTAATCTTCTTGATAAATTTACCCCTTTAACACCATAAAATGACTCTGATTATTGCATCTTCAACAAATTTGGATAATTTTTTGCTATTATATTTTTCAAATATTTTTCTGTCCCTTCCTCTCTTTTAGATACTCCAAGAACAAATATATTAGGCTGCATGAGTTGTCTTATAGCTCACTGGTATTCTGTTCATTTTTCTTCTACTATTTTTTCACAGTGTTTTCATAGAGTTTACTAAACTCTTATGTTGTGTCTAATCTGCTATTAATCCCATCCAATGTATTTCTCAATTCTAGAATTTTCTTTTGTTCTATTTTAGTTTCTTTTTTCAGAATATAACAGTGGCTAATATGGTCACATTTTCACCCTGGCTAAAAGTCTGTAGATGCATGGGTAATCCACTCAAATACAAGTTTTAAAGTTGTAAACACATTTTGTCCAGTGGCTAGTTAGGCAGATTATGAAAGTTATCCAATGTAATATGGTTTTGCATGGGCAATATATTTGTGCTAACCCAGTTTTCTCTTTTGAAAAACTATATGGTAGTAAGCTGTATACCATAGTAGTTAAAAGAGCATGGGCTGGAATTAAAATACCTAGATCTGAATTCTGGCTCTCCAAGTAAGCTCAGTACTTTAATTTTTAATCATTGAATTGTGAACATTAAATGAGATAATATGTTTAGCTGTTCAGTTAGTTCCTCATACATAGTAAATTTTAAAGAAATGACTGGATTTTTTCTCATATACTTTAATATAATTCAGTGAGCAAAAACTGATTTAGAAAATTAATTGATATTTGGATATGGCTTGTTGTGCCTGAGTTTTGTCATATTTCCAAGCATACATTATAAAATATAGATTATAAACTTTGAGTTTATTACTAGTGGGTGAAATGTGCATCTTCATCTTATCGTGAAATATTATCTTTAAAGTATTTTTATATTTTTAATTGACATATAACATATTATTTTCAGGTATACAGCATAATGATTCAGTATTTGTATATATTACAAAATGATCACCAAGGTAAATTTGCTTAGTAACTGACACCATACATAGTTACACATTTTTCTTTCTTGTGATGAGGACTTTTAAGGTCTACTCTCTTAGCAATTTTAAAATATGCAGTACAGTATTATTAACAGTAGTCACCATGCTGTACATTACATCCCCATGGCTTACTTATTTTGTAACTGGATGTTTGTACCTTTTGACCTCCGTCACCCATTTTGCCCACACTCTGCTCCCCACCTCTGAAAACGACCAGTCTATTCTGTGTATCTATGAGCTTGGTTTTGTTTTGTTTCAGATTCTACATATAAGTACAATTATATAGTATTTGTCTTTCTCTGTCTGACTTATTTCACTTAACATAATGTGTTCCAGGTCCATTCATGTTGTCAGAAATGGCAAAGTTTTCATTCTTTCTTATATAGGCTGAAATATATGTATATTTTCTTTATCCCTTCATTTTTGATGGACCCTTAGGTTGTAAATAATGCTGCAATGAATATGGGGATTGCATATATCTTTTTGAGTTAGTGTTTTCATTTTCTTCAGATAAATACCCAGAAGTGGAACTGCTGGATCGTATGGCAGGTTTTTTTAAAATTTTTTGAGAAATCTCCATACTGTTTTCATAGTGGCTGTACCAATTTACATTCCCATCAACAGTGCCCAAGGGTTCCCTTTTCTCCACATCCTTAGCAACACTTGCTGTTTCCTGTTTCTGATAATTGCCATTTTAACAGGTGTGAAGTGATAGCCCATTATGGTTTTGACTTGCATTTCCCTGATGATTAGTGATGCTGAGCATCTTTTCATGTATCTATTGACCATGTGTATGTCTTCTTTAAGAACATGTCTTTTCAGATCTTATGCTCATTTTTTTAATCAAATTGCTTTTTCTTTTGTGTTGTATAAGTTCTTACATATATTTTGGAGATTAACCCCTTATCAGATATATGATTTGCAAGTATTTTCTCCTATTCAGTAGATTGCCTTTTTATTTTGTTGATGGTTTTCTTTCCTGTTCAGAAGCTTAGTTTGGTGAAGTCCCACTTATTTATTTTTGCTTTTGTTGTCTTTGTTTTGGTGTCAGATCCAAAAATCATTACCAAGACTGATGTCAAGGAGCTTACCACCTATGTTTCCTTCTAAGGATTTCATGGTTTCAGGTCTTATGTTCAACTCTTTAATCCATTTTGAGTTAATATTTGTGTACGGTGTAAGATAGTAGTCCAGTTTCATTCTTTTACATATGGCTGCCCAATTTTCCCAAACTATTTATTGAAGAGACTGTCCTATCCCCCCTGTGTATTCTTGGCTCCTTTGTTGTATATTAATTGACCATATACATGTGGATTTATTTCTGGACTCTGTGTACTGGTCCATTAACCTATGTGACTGTTTTTAATGTCAGTAGATACTGTTTTGATTAATACAGCTTTGTAATATAGTTTGAAATCAGGGAACGTGATGCTTCCATCTTTGTTCTTCTTTCTCAAGGTTATTTTGACTATTCAGGGTCTTTTGTGTTTTCTTACATATTTTAGGATTATTTGTTCTGCTTCTGTGAAAAAATGCCATTGCAATTTTGATAGAGATTGCATTCAATCTGTAGATTGCTTTGGGTGGTATGGACATTTTAAACAATATTCATTCTTCCATTCCATGAGCAGAGAATATCTTTCCATTTTTTTGTGTCTTCCTCAATTCCTTTCATTAATGTCTTATACAGTATACCTCATTTTATTGTGCTTTACTTTGTTGTGCTTTGCAGATATTGTGTTTTTTACATATTAAAGATTTGTGGCAAGTGGGTCAGTGCTGTTTTTCCAACAGCATATACTTACTTCTTGCCTTTTGTCACATTTTGGTAATTCTTGCAACATTTCAAACTTTATATTGCTATTATATTTGTTATGGTGATCTGTGATCTTTGATGTTACTATTGCAAAAAGATTATGACTCACTAATCAATCACCTTACTGGAGAGCTCAGATGATGATTAGAATTTTTAGCAATAGAGCATTTTAGTTAAGGTATGTACATTTTTTTAGATATTATGCTATTGTACACTTAATAGGCTATAATTATCTGTAAGCATAACTTTAATAAGCACTGGGAAACCAAAAAAAAATTGTGTGATTTGCTTTATTGTGATACTCACTTTATTGCCGTGGTCTGGAACTGAATCCACAATATCTCTGAGGTATGCCTGTGGTTTTCAGTTTACAGATTTATCATCTCCTTGATTAATATTATTCCTAGGTATTTTATTCTTTTTGATGCAATAGTAAATGTGATTGTTTTCTTAATTTCTCTATTTAATAGTTTGTTATTAGTGTATAGAAACACAATACGTTTTTTATATTGGTTTTGTACCCTGCAACTTTACTGAATTTGCTTATTAACTCTAACAGGTTTTTTTTGGTGGAATCTTCAGAGTTTCTATATCTAATATCTTGCCATCTGCAAACAGTGAGAGTTTCCATTTTTCCTTTCTAATTTGTATGCCTCTATTTTTTTTTCTCACCTAAGTGCACTGACTAGGACTTTCAATACTATGCTGAATAAAATTGGTGAGAATTGGCATCATTATTTTGTTCCTGATCTTAGAGAAAAAGCCTTCAGTTTTTCACCATTGAGTATTTTAGCTGTGGGCTTGTTATGTATGGCCTTTATTATGTTGAGGTATGTTCCTTCTGTATCCACTTTGTTGAGAGTTTTTATTATAAATTGATGTTAAATTTTGTCATGTGATGTTTTTTGCATCTATTGAGATGATCATATGATTTTTTTCTTCATTTTGTTAATATGGCATATCACATTGACTTGCAGATGTTGAACCATCCTTGCATCCCTAGAATGAGTTTCATTTAACTGTGGTGTATGATCTTTTAATGTACTGTTTTGTTTTTAAACTTTTAATTTTATATTGGAGAATAGTCGATTAACAATGTTGTGATAGTTTCAGGTGCACAGCAAAACAACTCAGCCATAGATAAACATGTGTCCATTCTCCCCCAAACTCCCCTCCCATCCAGGCTGCACATAACATTGAGCAGAGTGCTATACAGTAGGTCCTTGTTGGTTATCCATTTTAAATATAGCAGTGTGTACATTAATGTATTGTTGAATTTTGTTTGCTGATGTTTTGTTGAGGATTTTTGAATCTACATTCATCAGGGATATTGGCCTATAATTTTCTTTTCTTGTGGTTTCCTTATTTGGTTCTCCTATTAGAGTAATGCTGGCCTTGTAAAATGAGTTTGGAAGTGTTCCTTCCTCTTCTGTTTTTTGGTTTGAGAAGGATTCATATTCTTCTTTGAATATTTGGCATAATTTACCAGTGAAGCTGTCTGGTCCTGGACTTTTGTTTGTTGGGAGGTTTTTGATTAGTAATCAGTCTCCTTCCTAGTAATTAGTCTGTTCACATTTTCTATTTTTCATGATTCAGTGTTACAAGTTTCCATTGCTTCTAGTTTGTCCAATTTGTTGGTGTATAATTGTTCATGTTAGTCTTACGATCCTTTGTTTTTCTGTGGTGTTAGTTGTAATGTCTCCTCTCGTTTATGATTTTATTTATTTGAACTTTTTTTTATCTCAGTGAGTATAGCTAAAGGTTTCTCAATTTTGTTTATCTTTGCAAAGAACCAACTCTTATTTTCATTGATCTTTTCTATTATCTTTTTAATCTCTATTTCATTTATCAATATTTCTGCTTTGACCTTTGTTATTTCCTTCCTTCTACTAACTTTGAGTTCATTTCTTCTTTTTCTAGTTTTGCGAGGTGTAAAGTTAGGTTGTGTATTTTTGTTTCTTGAGTTAACTATTTATGGCCATGAACTTCCCTCTTACAAGTGCTTTTGCTGCATTCCATAATCTTTGGTATGTTGTATTTCCATTTTCATTTATCTGAAGGTATTTTTTAATTTTTCTTTTGATTTCTCCATTGACCCATTGGTTTTTCCATTCACTAGTGTGTTTTTAATCTCCAAATATTTTTGAATTTTCATTTTTCTTGTTATTGATTTTTAATTTCATACCATCATGCTCAGAAAAGATGTGTGATATGATTTCCATCTTCTTAAATTTATTAGGACTTGTTTTGTGGCGTAACACATGATCTGTCCTGGAGAATGTTTCATGTGCACTTGAGATTTTTCCACTCTGGTTGTTGGGAACACCAAGTCTTCCTGGACCCATGTTGGGTTAGGGATTGTTCCACCTGCTCCTTTCAAGTGATTCTTTTCTAGTCCTCAGGTAGTTTCCTTATACACAAGGAGACCCTGAAGATTTCCACAACTCCTTCTATGTGAAGACCTCCTCTCGTTAGTACTCTGTGCTGTGGACTGTAGCTGATTTCGCCTTTCTAAAATCCCAACTTTGTCTCCTCAACTTAGAGAGATTCAGTGTTTCCAGTGTTTCCCTTTTTGTGCCATGGTGTGGAAGCTCATTCAGTATGTTCTGATACTCAGTTGGGCACTCTGAGCTGGTGATATACATTTGGGAGTTATTGGTATATATAGCCAGTGAAGACCTGGAAGTAAAATACCACAGAAAGGAGTTACAGAGGGAAAAGAGAAAAATCCTAAGCTAGAACCCTAAGGAGCAACAAAATATATGTGGAGAGTTAAGTGATAATTCTTCTAAAGTGATTTTCAAAGCAAAGCCCTTAAGTATTTAGAGTTTAGAGTTTCTGATACCGTTCCAGAGTATGGCCATTACTTAGGAGTTGATAAGTCATTAGTTAAGATTACTTTGGATCTTCTGAGTATCCTGTTTTCTGGGCACATATCTAGGCACTCAGGATAGGAACACATCTAGAATCATAGGAAAGTCCTACAGACTCAGGAATGCCTTGTGTCCACAGCTTATAGTCAAATGTCCAATCTTCATTTCTACACTAATGGACCACCATGAGAATTTGTGAACCAAAAACTAATAATAATAATAAAATAACCATAGCTAAGTAGAAAATGAAGTCAAGAAAAGAAAAAAAAAGGAAAAATTTGGATCTAGAAAACAGATCTAGAGACTTGAGGTTTTGAGACCTAAATTAAATCCCTGGACTGTCTCCAACCAACTGGTTGGGTCACCTTGGACAGCTCAGTAACTAAACGTCTTTGACTTAGCTTGCACATCTTTCACGTGGAGAATAATTGTACCAGAACTTCCAGCTTTGTGGGCATTAAAATCTACATACATAAAAGTGGTTATTTTTAAGACTTTGCCATGATCTTGTTCAAAAACTAGTCATGGTAAATAAATGAAAAAGGATATGAATAATTCTAATTTATGGTTAATTTTTGCATATTTACATTTTGCCTCTAGGTAAAACTTCCTTTTAAGAGATTGTCAAATGGTATATAAGCCCCAAGTTGGAAACATAATACTTCTAATTTTAAAATTTAATATTCTTTCCTCATTTAAAGGTTATACACCTCATTTCTGTACTGAGATAAAATGTATTTGATAAGGATATGGTATTCAAATATTTTCAAAGTTAGCATAATTAGATTTATTTCTTGACCAAGCAAATAATTCTTTTCAAAATAGTTTCAGTGTAAAGTACAGTGAAAAGAACTGATTGACGGACACTAATAATTGCATTTCAAATATTGTTTTCTTTTCATAGGTTGAGTCATCAGTGAAGTTTAGGTTGTAATCATGTTTATGGGTTCTCTTTAAAACTTTGCTTCCCTTGATTCAATTCAATACAAACAGAAAAGTGTGTTTCAAATCAATTCCTGAACGATCTGAAATGATCTGTTAAGGATTTGAAAATAAATAAATCTCTTAGTAACCTGGAGTTTGTTCTCATTTACGAGACTCTTATGCTGTCATTTGAACAGAATCTTTCACTTTTGATGAGTTGGAAAATAAATGAGATGAAAGAAATTAGTGGTATTATCTCTTACTGTTATAGTACATTGCTTCAAGGAGACGTTTGAAAATGAATATCAGAGTCTGAATTTCTCTTATTTGACAAACTAAAATGAAAATAATAAATGAAAATAAAATGAAGATAGTTCAATTGTTCATTTTAATAGAAGTTGATAATATAGAATTAAATCAATAGAAGCGAATAGAAATTTGTGACGGTTATTACATCAAAGTACTTCAACAGCACACATATTAACTAGAATTCTTATTTACTATTTTATCATAAAACTCAGAATAGAGGGAAAGAAATCAATGTTGTTATAGAGGAAGCATTTACTATTAACTTCAGTAGGATTCATTTATTGAGTACCCACTATGTATCTGACATGGTGTATTCGTGCTGCTCCCTCTAGGATTCTTTCTGAGAAAATATTTAATTATATTGTCCTAGGTTAGAGGCTCTTCTGGACTGGATTAACGTGAATATCATTACATTATTTCAAATCTCTCTAAAAGCTTTTTGTTTGTTTTTATTTATAATTATATAGAGAAATGGATAAAATGGGGAAAATGTTTAATCTTTTTTTTTTCTGTTGTAAAATGAGTGGCTTTGAAGGAAAGTTTTGTGAGTAAAGGAGACAATGATTTTCATGCAATGAAATACTATACAACAACCTAAAACTATGCTTTAAAAGAATATTTAATATATTAAAACATGATTACGTGCAAAAAGAAGAATGTAAAACTATATATAGCATGCTATAAATATTATCAGATTGTTATATAAGTAGATGTAGTATAGGAAAGAACCAGAAGAAAATGTTAATGGCAGTTATGTCTGAGTGGGAATCTGGGTGATTTATTTTCTTTTTCATAGTATATATTTTCTCAAAATAGTTAATAGCAGACATTTTCTGATTATACAAGTAATGAGTATCATTAAATAAAAAGTAAAGGGCAGAAGACAGTTTATTCCAAAATTTAAAAAATTTTTGTTTAAATAATTGTTTAAGCCCCTACAAAGAAAATAAATCACAAGATTTACATTTAGATTAATAGGGTGTATTATCATGATCCCTTTAATGTTTGAAAATAAACTACTACAGGCAGGTGAATTTGAAGGATGAACATGTATTAAGTAGCATTTAGTAGAGATGACACTTTGATATGTCAAAGTGTGGCACCTGGACCAGGAGCATCAACATATCCTGGGAACTTGTTATAAATGCACACTTTTGGGCCCCACCCCAGACCAGGTGATTTAGATGCATGCTTAAGTTTGAGAAATGCTGCTTTAGAGTTTTGGATTCTGAGACTGATGTAGAACAACTTCTGAATTTTATCCTAGAAAACTTCCATCTCACATTTCTTTTCTCTCTTTTTGTCTTATTTCTTCCTCTCCTTCTCTCTCAGCCTCTCTCTTACACATAATTGCATTGTTTATTCATATTTTTACCTTGTTTCCCCAAAATATTTGAGACAGCTTACAGAGATTCATATACTACAATATACTAACAACAGCCAGCACTCATTTAGTGCTATCTATTTTTCAGGTACTGTTCTAAGTACATAAAGTATCTCATTTAATTTAATTTTTAATAACAGCCCCATAAAGGCAATTGTTTTTATTATTATGATGATGCCCATTTTACAGACAAGGAATCTAAAGCATAAAGAGTAAATAACTTGCCCAAGTGCCTACAACCAGTAAGAGGCAGAGTCCAGGCAATCTTGTTCCAAAATCTGAGCCTTCAATTAGTTTACTGTGCTGCTGCTTAAAGATAAAATTAGTGAAGAATTGGGGATGAATGCCAAGTAAACCTATTCTGCAGAGTTTTACAGAGTTGGTAAGCATGGCCCATGAATTGCCTCTAGCTTCCACAAAGAGTGAAAAAGAATGAGCTATAAAATTTACAATCACCAAAATGTGGAAATAAACCCATTTTCAGGAAGGTCACTGAGAGAAATACCTCTAGTTGCTCTCCATCCTGAGAAATATTCATTGTGATTTTCATTTCATTCATTCACTCTGTATTTGTTTATACAATAACTATCTCTTGAGCACCTTCTGTTTGTTAGGCTCTTTGCTCGTTGCTTGTGGATGGAAAGAATAAAACAATCCATGCCTTAGAGAAACCCAGAGCCTAGGGTTAAAGAACAATGGTGTATCTTCCTTGGGCTTTCCCCCACTTCCTCTCTGAGTGTGCCAGTCAGAGAAGAGCATAATGACAAGCAAGAGTGGACTTGGAATAGGTTCTACTGTGAGAGAAGACCTGAGGGAGGATGAGAAAACATTAAAAGGAAACAACCATTTGATCTGTAGTGCCTGGTCACAGAGACGTTATTTCCCGACTACGTCTTTCTCTGTAATCTGTAACCTGAGGCTGCCCCTGGATAAACTGGACTTTAGGAGGTTCCTTGATTCTTTGGAGACTATGTGACTACAGGGATGAAGGGCAGGAGGGTGGTAGGAGGAGACAAAGCCAGCTGGTTTTAACAAAGCTCTGAAATGTGTGTGTGTGTGCGTGCGCACATGTGCACGCATGTCTGTGTATGTATGTATCCCATCACTAAGAAAGTGCTTCTGGCTGCCTAGTCAAAGGTCACCCTTACGCCTTCTGAAAATAGTTCCTAGAAGCTACACAAAGACTTAAACATTCTTCTTTCTCCTCTCCTCCCCATCCAGATTTACCTAATAAATTGAAAGCAGGCAAAATTATTTGTCCCAGTGGTCATGGCTTTGCCTAGTTAACATGGCCTTATCTTATGCCACCTTTGACCGTGAGCCCCTAGAGATAGAGGTGTCTTGAATTCCAACACTTGGCCCTAAAGATAAGGACATGATTTTCTTTGACCACCTGGAACTTGAGCTTGTGTTTCTAAGTGATAACCATATCAAGAGTGTGAATGTTGGTTAATATTTTATTCAGTGTTTTGAAATGAATGATGTAGCCTAATGACCCATGATACTGGGATCTGATAGATTTAATTTTCTGATCAAAGTGCAGAATTCATACTGACCACAAGGGCATCTTTCCTGAAGTCATCACGCCATAAATATCTTAGAGCAAGATGAGATGGGAAAAGCAAGAAGATACAGAGTTTGAATGCAGTTTGCATTGAGTATGGAAAATGGTGGTAATAACAGGGGACAGAGAATAATTATTGAGCCACCCTGTGTTTCATTTTTAATTTGCAATAATGGGTCTTGTAGTGATCTTTTCTGGACTACTTTTGATTAGAAAGAAGAGCAAATTCATTTGGAAATCTTGATGCAGCACCTAAATTATTTAATAGATTCTAACATATTTGTCAGGGATTTGAAAGCTATGTTGAGGAATAAGCATAAAGGTCTTTGGCATTTCACCCAGAGAGCAGCCCTTCTCTGGCAGTGACAAAACTAATTATTCCCCAAAGGGTTTTGCCTGGAATTTTGAAAAGCTGCCGCGTCTTGAGTTTCCTAAGCAAAAGGTACTTTACTTACTTTTCTTTTTCTTCTTCCTTTCTTGCAGTCCCAGCAGAAGTGCATCGTGATCTTTGCACTGGTGTGCTGCTTTGCCATTCTCGTTGCATTGATATTTTCAGCCGTGGACATCATGGGAGAGGATGAGGACGGGCTCTCAGAAAAAAATTGTCAAAATAAATGTCGGTAAGAGGTAACAAACAAAAATTTAAAAATTCTCTTTTAGGGAGTGGGTGAGAAAGTCAAAGAGGAGAGTGGAGAGAAAAATATCATAAACACACATGGTCACCTAACTTCCCACTGGGTTAAACTGAGACATGACTCACTGTCCACTGATGCTCTTACTTTTATTTAGACCATGGGAATAAAAATGAGTAATGATTTAATTCA
The DNA here is from genome assembly GCA_004363435.1 of Platanista minor. Taxonomy (NCBI): domain Eukaryota; kingdom Metazoa; phylum Chordata; class Mammalia; order Artiodactyla; family Platanistidae; genus Platanista; species Platanista minor. The sequence continues at coordinate 17,114 of RJWK010007354.1, read as the reverse complement.
CTTTACAGTTTGGGCATATTCTGTACAAAGGAGTGTTTGACAAAATGAAATTTTGTAACAATCTGCATCCTGGACAGCTCTGCGTATGAGGTTTTGATTTGTTCCATAATGAGCTTGGCAAAAATGAAGGCCCCAATGGACAAAGGACACCGTGCTAGTTGTTATTTCAGTTAGAAGTTACACACACATCTCAGGAAAAATTCCCACTTAAAATTAGGGATTAAATAAATGAGCATGTCTATGAGAAGACACAGGTCTCCTCAGTCTGTCCCAATTTAGCACAAAGTTTATTTTTAATCCAGAAATTACAACTTTACCATTATATTTCTGTATTTTTTCTCTTCAAGTACATTAAATAACATTTCCACATAAATCTCCTCATCCAACTCTTCCCTGAGCCCTACTTTATTTTTGAGGTTGGTAGGAGAATGTAGGAAAGTACCAAGAGGGGGCAGAGAAGTAAGAGGCTTATTTTTATGTACATGTTGCTGCAAAGCCGAAGTGAGGCCATAAAATTAACAATGGTTATTATAAATTAGAGCTTATAATGAATTTTAAATGTTATTTTTCCCTTTGGAAAGCATTAGTCAAAGTGCCCCTCTTTTCTAGCTTAAAAGACCAACCACAGCCTCATAATGTATATGTGAGATTTTATCCTGGATATTTTGCCTTGAGGGTTGAATGTCTGACAGAAAAAAAAAATCTGGAAAAGACAATTGAAATTTTGGTTTTTTTAACCCATGATACATTATAGTTTAATTACCAGGCAACAGTATTATGCAGAGCAAAGGATACAAGAGAGAAATCGGTATACATCTCAGATTTTTTCCTTCATGTTAGATAGGTGTTCCTAAATATGTTTGTCCAGACTGAATTTGGGAGAAAAATTATATTGGGATTATAAGGAAAGCAGTAGAAAAACAGCAGGTCGTCATCATCTTCCTCCTGATCACTCCATCTGCATCAATACCTTGTGCTAATCCTGTTACATGACAAATATAAACATTCTGTGGGCAAGGGTCCAGTGACTCATACTTCCTCAGTGGAATGCCTCTACCCCTCTCTCTCACCTCACCTGTAATGAAGACTGCTGAGTACTTTAAATGGCAAACCCCAGAACCTAGAAAGTAACTTTGTAAAGGTCAAACTATGATGACTTCCTGAAGACAAAATACCCAGGGCCTTTTAACAAACATTGCCAGATATTGGTAGTTTTCAACAAAAAAGTTGGGGGCCTTCGAATTATGCCCCTTTTCATTTGGGGGAAGCTATAATTTAATCTAATTTTGATTTTTTAACTCATACAACTGGAATTTCGGTCTGGTTATTTCTTCTGTCTCAGTCAATAACTAAATCCTGATGACCCAACATTGCTTCTCCCTCCATCTAGAACGTATTCTCCCAATTACCAACTATGCTCCTGCTTCCTTTCCCCTGAGTAGTTGGAATCACTACCCTGATTACATTGTTGCACCCCTACATGCAACTGTCTTTTCCAGAACTTGCAGCTCCTCCAGATCGTCCTCTCTTCTACAGTCTCTTCCCCTATGTCTTGCATTTCTGTTCTCCTACATTCTCAGCCTTGTAACAGGCACTTTTGTATATCTGCCCCGGTGGCATCTGGCTTCCTCCTAACATCCTGAGAAGTTTCTGCTTTTTCTTCTCTCTCCAAAGCACAGGGTGGAGGCAGGGCAACTGCAATTCCTTACACCCCAATCCAGTCCCAGTCTCCAGTGGGACAGTCCATTGCCCCACCATCTTCCCTCAGTCATTCTCATTTTAATTTGATGAACTTTTCTTGCATCAGCCACTGTCTCCTTATCACTACAGGCAATGTTACCTTCTACCAGGACTCTCTCTCTCGTTCTTTTGTGCCTGGCTAATAGATCTTCCAGCCACCAGTCCCATCTCTTGCCACTCTCCTTGGTAACTGTAAAATTTACTTCCAGTACCCGAGCCTTACTGTTTTTAACCACCTCAGGTCAATAAATTTAATGTCCACTTTGCCTTTGCACCTGCTAGCAAACTACTCCAACTCCCAGGTAGCCTAATGTAGTGAAAGACCATGGACTTTGAAACTTGAAAGATCTGGATTCAAATCTATATTCTACCACTTACTGACTCTGTAAACTTGGGCAAGATATTAACATAATTATGTCATTCATCACCTTTTTGCAGAACAACAAAGGACTGAACAAGGAGTTACACCATAGTTCATGAGACAAACATAGTGATTCTCTGTGGTCAGAAGTGCAGTGGGAAAGTCAGAGGAGGTTTGGGGGAGTGGCCTGACAGAGTGGAAAGAGGAAACCTGGCCTTGGATGCCACTCCACTCCTGATGAGTCAGTCATGAAAACTGTTTTAGTTTTATTTCCCTTAAAAGTAGTGGATTAGAAAAAAATCTCTCTCACAGGGTTTTATGAGGCTTCAGTAAGTGTTATAAACCCATAACCAAGCTGCAGGAAACTCATAACAAGCAATACATAAATGTCAGTCCTCTCCCTGTCCGTTCCTAAGAGTGCAGAATCCCCCTTCCCTATTCACAGCTAGCTTCCTATTCCCCCCACTTTGGCACTTATCCTGAATCTACTCTTTATCTTGCTTTTAGTTAGTCTTTGGTTCTGTGGAGGTAAACAAAGAGAACAAACATATGAGAATGAGCAAAGTAAACATGAAAACAGATGCTATTTATTCAGAGCTTGCTATGGCGAGTCAGTTCGCCTCAGTCATTTGTGTTTTAGCAGAGACTCAGAGGCAGGCAGAGGAGGGGGCAAGCTTCATAGTGGTGTGGCCTGACTGGAGGCTGTTGGCCTGGGGGAGTTGGAGGTGGGCTAACTAGAAGCAGGCATCCTACGTGATGGGTTAGGGGTACATATTTGGCTTTCTCTGGTTGGTCCTAAATTGGAAGTAGGGACAAAAACTAGGGAAGCTGGCAGTTATTAAGTTATGGCCATTTTGGTTTCAGAAGTTACTGTTTAGCCTCCTGGATTATTACTAGAGATAGCAATCCTACTTCCTACAAGTCTGACTTATAGCAGGCTGGGCTGGTTATTAGAGATAAGAAGTTGGTTTCCTGGACAGGTTGCTGCAGGTTGTGACTCAGAGTTCTACTTTTTATACACACACACACACACACACACACACACACACACACACACACACACATATATATATGGACTGGCCATTACTGATTTGCATATTCAGTCTCCCATTTCCCTAAACCTCCTCCTATACTATCAGCCCCTTCTGTTTTAATTTTCTTTTTATCCATTTGCTAGACCATGACCAGTGTGTCTGCGATACTTCCTGTAGCATGATGTAGCCTTACTTGCCTCCTTGGATCTTGTGTCTCAACCATGCTGCCAGTTCTTAAACTGGTTGACTCCTAGTTCCACCCATCCTTGTCCTCAGGGCAGCCTCAACCATTCATCCAACCCCCTAGCAGCCTGCAGAGAGTGAGTTCCATGTTCTTCAGTCCTAGGTTCCTCCAGGTAGGAATGCCCCAGTAAAATAAGTGACATCATTTGGAGATGCACCCACTGAGTACGCTGGAGCTGACATAGACCAGAAGGCAAAACTGCCAATCTGCAGAAGCTCTAGCATGCCAGTCTCAACTTTTCTGTACAAAATTCCAGTCCTCCTCTCATGACCTTTTCCCATCATAACCTTTCTATACACTATCTACCCTCAAGGTGGCACTGAGGAGGTCACATGATGCTCAGCTTACCATTTACTTCACTCAGAGTTTTCTCTTTATGTTTTTCTCCTTATGGTGTCATTATCATAAAGAGTGCTGCTTGCTCAGTGCAACCTTTGCTGAGATCTAACTACCTTGTAATTAAGCTCCTTCTGTGTTTGTAGCTCTCCTCACTACTGAAAGTTGAAAGAATACAAGACATTCTGCAGTCTGTCAGCGGCTTCACACTGTTTTGACAGCCTCTTTCCAAGGTCTCCTCATCCAGTGCACTCTTTTCTAAATATATTACTTTAATTCATTTTATCTCTACTAACTAGCCTAGATACCTTTCTGTCCTCTGAAAGATTCCCACTTCAAATCATACTGCCCACTCAGTGTTTTTCCCAACTTTTATATGTCTTTCTAAAAAGTGTATCTCCGTATAAATAATGTCCTATTTGTGATTTTTCCTGACTTCTTATTTTATTTCTCTTCCTCTTTTTATTACTTAGCTTCTATAATACTCTAATAGTAGACTAATGATACCCTTGATTATAGTTTTCCATACAAATCAATAAAATAACTGCTCTAAACTTATCTTCCAAAGTGCCTTTCAACCAACCTCAGTTGTTATGCCCAGAAGCAAGATCTTTTGACCTCAGTAAGTGACTTTGATCTATTTTTCTGTCTCTCTGTACTGAATTTATGTGTACTTTCCATCATTTCCCAGTGTGTTTTTAATTGCTGATTCAGTCTCTATAAATATAAACCTCCACGTCACTTGATTACCTGAGGGGGTGAACGGCAAAATTTCTAGTTTTCACTAAGAAATTATATTTCAGTGGCCTCTGGGGCAACACTGGAGAGTCAAGGATGGCTTCAACTGCCAGTTTAGATTGTATACCTCCTGTGTTTTGGCTATTTTATGATTCACTAGTGCCCCTAATTATTATTTTACACCATTCCTGCAAGAGGTAACTGTGCACTGTGAAGTTTCCCACATGTCACATCCTCAGGGACCAGTAGAGATGCTGGAGCTTACCTCCCAGTGCTGCTCACATGCAGAACACCTGCTCACCTTGGAACTCTCACCCATTCAGATGACAGGCCTCCATTTTTCATTTTACAGCTACATCTATCTCTCCTCTCCTGGAGAAATCCTATGTCAGTTGTTTTGGATCGTTACTGCCCCACTTATTAGAGAGATCATTAGACACTTACTAGAAGAGGGACTTTTCTTTACCACACCTCCTGGATAAATTCACACAGAACGAGTTTGCACCCTGCTCCCCTTCCATCTCAGGCCCAATTCCCATAACATGGTAACTAACTTCTGTAAACCCTCATTAAACAAGCTAAGTAAACATAAAATTTTGGGTGGGCTGTCATTGACTTCTAAACATATTGATGGATGCTTGCCACCTATTCTATCCAGATAATTACAGCAGCCCTTGCTCCTGGACTTCCTCCCACTTGCCTGTCATCCTTCTAAATCAGTTCTGTGTCTGGGTGACTACTGCCCTGGTTGGGCTCGCTCTTGCCCACAAATCTGCCTATCCATTTTAGCCTGTGCCCATTTGGTCTGAAGCATGAAGGGGATGGACCAACTCGGTCTACATATATAATCCCCACTATTCCTGAACCCAGTAATTTCCTCTCACCCTAATGTGAATGGACTTGGGTCTGTTTAAAATGTGACATGTGTAATATTTTAGGCTGGGTAATTAGCGTATAAGTTACCAGAGTGGTTCTGTAATAAGGGGTGGCCTAGACCACCAAGGTTTGGCTACAGAAGGTATAGTAAGGGCCGTAATAGGGCATCCCTTCACACACACACACACTTTATATATATTTTCTAAATTGTACAATTTCTCTATTACAAAGCTGGCTTCTCTATGTTTTTCACATCTTTGTCTTCTGAATTTCTTCCCCTGATCCATTATTTACTTAAAATAATACACTATATCCATAGCTATATCTATATTTCTATTAATAACTCAGTTGCAGCTCCAGTATAGGACATATCATTTGTATCATCAATATATAACATTTCCAGAAGATAGTATTGAGAGACCTCTTTATGCACTGACAATCACCTCCTAGTATTTTGTACTTTCTCATTTAGTATCATGACCTTAGAGCTATCTTATCAGACACAACTTGCTCCAATAGACTTTAATCATTGTTTTCCCTTTTAATGTCCCAGTGTTTATTCTTGACTAGTAGGAGCTGTCTTTTGTACATGTGCAGTGTCTTTTGGACATTATTCCAGATATCTCTGAGAGCAGCCTTGCTTTCTGGCAGCAAGAGACTGTTCTAGTCCCATTTTGAATTTTCTGGCTCTGAGACATGGTACTGTCTACTCTCTAATGCACCCTGGTTCCTTTCATGGAGGATTCTATTAAATATAAAAACCCAAGCTCTAAGGGTGTCATTAGATTGTCCCCCAAGGGTATTGGTGATAGATAACAGTGACACCAGAGGAAAAGCTTTTTAAATTGCTTTTGTGACTGAGCAATATTCCTTCATCCTCTTTCCTTTCCTTCCTTTCATATTATAGGAATAAGAGCATGGGCTGTAGGAGCCAAATTTCCTGGGTTTGAATTTGGCTGTATCACTTAGGAGAATTGCAATTTTGGGCAAGTTTCTCAGTTTTACTATACCACATTTTCTTCAGCTATATAATGAAGACAGTTATTATGTCCTACTTGAAAGGTTTCTGTAAGGACTAAATATGTAAATACGAGTACCTTTCATATCTGTCATATAATAAATGCACAATAACTGTTGACTGTTCTTTTTTAAATTTTAGTTTTTTTGGAGTATAGTCGATTTACAACATTGTGCTAGTTTCAGGTGTACAGCAAAGTGAATCTGTTATACATATACATATATCCACTCTTTTTTAGAGTCTTTTCCCATGTAGGCTATAACAGAGTATTTTTTTTTTGACTTTTTTTTTTATTAAGGGACATAAGTTCATTGCAGGTGTCTGCAGTCCCCTTTTAAGTTCCATTTAACTTTGCTGTAAAATAAGGAAGTTTTTCATCCATTTTTTATCCTCTCCTTAAACTACAAGTTTTTTCCTTTATTTATATTCACTTTCATCTACCATGGTTTATATTGACAAGCCCAACTGTGTTTTTAAATTAGTGTTGCTCCCAAATATAGGAGACTTGGTTTTTGGCTTCATATTTGACATCTGAGCACTTTTCTGACTGTCTAAAGAGAAAGAGAAACATTTGTCTACACCCCCACCCCCAAGGAAACATGAAAGAATTTAAAAGCCTAGAACACCTGGTACTACAAAGAGATTCCTAATGTACTAAACAAACAGTAATGATGAAAGGTGGAGTAAAAGCAAAAACTGGCTCTAGAACTTTTGTTTTACATTCTCTCCTAGTTTCTCTGTTTTAGATCACAATGAACCTATTTTCTTTATAACTTTCTTGATGTGTTTTTTTTCCTTTTTTAATGCCAATATCCATTTATTACAGAATATTCTAGAATCTCTAGAAAGAGAGGAGATAGCACTTACGTTTAATCCACTATATTAAACAAAAAAGCACCAATTTACCCATTTATTTTTTTAATTGAAGTATAATTGATTTACATTATATTCATTTTGAGTATACAACATAATGATTAAATATTTTTATAGATTATACTCCATTTAAGGTTATTATAAAGTATTGGCTATATTCCCTGTATTGTACAATATATCCTTGTAACTTATTTACTTTATACATATTAGTTTGTACCTCTTAATACCTTAACCCTATCTTGCCCCTCCCCACTTCCCTTTCCCCACCGGTAACCACTAGTTCTCTATATCTGTGAGTCTGTTTCTGTTTTGTTATATTCATTAATTTTAATTTTTAGATGCCACATCCACGTGATAACATACAGTGTTTGTCTATCTCCATCTGACTTATTTCACTAAGCATAATACCCTCCAGGTCTGCACGTTGTTGCAAATGGCAAAACCCCATTCTTTTTTATGACTGAGTTATATATATAATGGGATGTATATATATCTATCTCACATCTTCTTTATCCATTCATCTGTTTATGGTTACTTAGGTTGCTTCTGTATCTTGGCTACTTTGAATAATGCTGCTGTGAACATTGGGGTACATGTATGTTTTTGAATTAGTGTTTTTGTTTTCTTTGGATATATACACAGGAGTGGAATTGCTGGGTTACATGGTAGTTGTTATTTAGAGAAACCTCCATACTGTTTTCCATAGTGACTGTATCAATTTACATTCCCACGAACAGTGTACAAGGGTTCCCTTTACTTCATATCCTTGCCAATGTTGTTTTTTTTTGGTTGCACTGAGTCTTCGTTGCTGCCTGCGGGCTTTTCTAGTTGTGGTGAGCAAGGGCTACTCATCATTGAGGTGTGCAGGCTTCTCATTGCAGGGGCTTCTCTTGAAACAGAGCACGGGCTCTAGGCACGCGGGCTCTAGAGCACAGGCTCAGTAGTTGTGGCGCACGGGTTTAGTTGCTCCATGGCATGTGGGATCTTCCAGGACCAGGGCTCGAACCCATGTCCCCTGCATTGGCAGGTGGATTCTTAACCACTGCGCCACCAGGGAAGCCTGCCAATGTTTGTTATTTGTGTTCTTTTTGATGATAACTGTTCTGACAGGTGTGAGGTGTCTCGTGGTTTTGATTTGCATTTCTCTAGTGACTAGTGATGTTGAGCCTCTTTTCAAATGTGCCTGTTGGCCATCTGCATGTCATTTTGGAAAAATATCTGTTCAGGACTTCTGCCCATTTTTTAATTGGGTTATTTTTTTTGATGTTGAGTTGTATGAGCTGTTTATATATTTCAGATATTAACCTCTTATTGTTCATATCACATTCAAATATTTTCTTCCATTCAGTAGGTAATCTTTTTGTTTTGTCAATGGTTTCCTTTGCTGTGCAAAAGCTTTGATGTGTAATAAGGTCTCATTTGTTTATTTTTACTTTGGTTTCCTTTGCTTTAGGAGACAGATCCAAAAAAATATTGCATTTATTTATGTGTGTTCTGCTTTATACTTTCTTCTAGGAGCTTTATGGTTTCTTCTAGGAGCTTTATGGTATCTGGTCTTACATTTAGGTCTCCAATCTATTTTGAGTTTATTTTTGTATATTGTATAAGAAAATGTTCTCATTTCATTCTTTTAGATGTAGCTGTCCAGTTTTCCCAGCACCACCCACTGAAGAGAATGTCTTTTCCCCATTGTTTATTCTTGCCTCCTTTGTCATAGATTAATTGACCACAATTGTGTGGGTTTATTTCTGGGCTCTCTATTCTGTTCCATTGATCTATGTGCCTGTTTTTGTGCCAGTGCCATACTGTTCTGATTACTGTAGCTTTGTAGTATAGTCTGAACTCAGGGGGCATTATACCGCCAGTTTTGTTCTTTTTTCTCAAAATTACTTTGGCTATTCAGGGAATTTTTTTGATTCCATATAAATTTGAGGGTTATTTGTTCTAGTTCTGTGAAAAATGCCATGGTTATTTTGATAGGGATTGCATTAAGTCTGTAGATTGCTCTGGGCATTTTACCCATTTGTTATTGGCTCCCCCTTGTCTTTCCCCAGTTCTAAACTCCTTTCACTTACTTACAGCCCTAACCTTACTTCTCCTGAATCTCTGTTTAGAGATGACTTTAATTGAGAAATGGCATCCACCTCTGTAAAACTCCTTCAGCTTTCTTGCCAACTCAGTATCCCCAAGTGTCTTCACTCATCTTTCCCTCCTCCCATTTTAACTCAGAGGAAGAGATTTCTCTTGCCTTTTCCAAAGCTAACCATCTCTTTCTATGTCAATAATCTTGTGGAAATAAATTAAGACCAACCAAATTCAGAGCTTACTATATAGTAAGGGAGTCAGTCACCATCAGTTGCATTTGGTAGAGGCTTAAAGTCAAGCAGAGGAGGGGGAAAGCTTTACCGTGGAAAAAGGAAGGTTTCAGGTGTGCCCTTATTGGAAGCTGTTGGCCTGGAGATGCTGGAGGTGAGCTAACTTTGTTACAAGTGAGGCATCCTATGTGGTGGACTAAGGGAGCATATTTATCTCTCTCTGGTTGATTCTAAGTTGGAAGCATGGACAAAAATTAGGGAAGCTATCAGTTATTAATCAAGTCCTGGTCATTTTGGTTGCAGAAATTATTGTTTGGCTTTGTGGATTGTCACTAGAGATAGTAGTCTTACTTTTATATGTCTGACCTATACAGGCTGGATTCCTGGGCTAGTTATCATAGATAAGAGGTTGGTTTCTAGGTCAGCTTCCTGCACTTTGTGGGTCTGAATTCTCTTTTTATATATGATCTGGCTTTTGTCCATTCATATATTCAATTTCTCATACCCTTTTCATTGCCCACTTACAGAGACAGGCAATATTCAAATCTTGTTCTTTCTCATTTCCTACTCTCAGCTTTGGCAGAGAGTCATTCCTATGATTTCACCTCTACCTCTCATCAAGTGATTCCAAAATCCCTAGCTCAGGCCATGATTCCTCTCTTCTCATCTTCTCTCCTTGTGCACCAACTAGTCTAGCTCTTTCTACCCACACAGTGTTAATGTAGAGACCTTAGAACCTTGCTTGATATCAGTTAGGTACTCACTACATGCTGTTTTCTTTCTGTTTTGAGCCTTTACTCATTGTAAGGGTATTTGCATTTTCCCGGGGACCTGGGCTGAGGTACCCCACCTGCATCTCACTCCTTTGCTCCCTTTCCACAAGTTCAAGGCCATTTCATCTCTTTAATGGCAGATTTGGCCTCCTGCTGGTGCTATCAGCATTTCTGGGGTTTTTTTGTGTGTGTGTGGTACGCGGGCCTCTCACTGTTGCGGCCTCTCCCATTGCGGAGCACAGGCTCCGGACGCAGGCTCAGCGGCCATGGCTCACGGGCCCAGCCGCTCCTCAGCATGTGGGATCTTCCCGGACCGGGGCACAAACCCGTGTCCCCTGCATCGACAGGAGGACTCTCGACCACTGCGCCACCAGGGAAGCCCAGCATTTCTGTTTTTATGTTGTCCCATCAAAGATCAAAAACTCTCTGAGAACAAGGGTCGCCATCTGTTTTTCTCTCTTTGTGTCTTATAGTGTCTCACACATCAGGACTGAGCAGCTACTCTTTTTTAATGGGCAATAATTTCCATGTAAAAACAATGTTGTTTTTAAATACTGTTGTAATACTATTTAGTATTATTTAACAATACACTGTTCATTGAGATAATGTACTATCTAGATAAACTTATTATCCACCCATGTTGTAATTCATTTTGCAAGAATAACTGGGGATCATGCGAGGAGAAACTGAAGGTTATAGATTATATACTTAAAGATAGGGAAGTGGGGTAGAAAAAAACACACTGAAGGATGGCTAAAATATAACAGAGTAATCTAACACATATGTTTTCTAACTAGCATTGAGTAAATAATGTTTAATAATAATTGGGAATAGAAGATAAATGCTGAATTGTAAATGAAAGAAAAATCTTCAAAAATTTAAATATAGATATTTTTATGCTTCTGAACTCTTTCATTTCAAATGTCACTTATTAACATCTTAATTTCACCACTGAGTGAAGTAAAATTCAAATTTCCTGAATTATGAGAGATTTGATTAGCCCAGTACCCAGGAAGTATTGTTTATATTCCCATAGTTAAAATCTAAAAGATTATTTTTTAAATAATGTTTTATCTTTAGCATTTAATGTTTAAAGGAGGAAATTCAAGAGAATGTGATACTTCCTGATGGTCTGTAATTACCACTTGGGAAGCAGCAGAAGCTAATTATTTCAGAGTTTTAATTTTAATGAAACTTAATATATGATTAACTATGTTGACCTTTCCTGTTGCCAGGGTTTTTTTGCAAAAACATTATTTGAATGTGGTATATATTTTTTAAAAAGTTCATTGAACCCTTCCAGGCACAGCCATATCTGATCATCATGAATGGCATTGGGCACAGAAAGCACAGCTGTCTTTTTCCTTTCCACAGATAGCCTGTTTCAGCTGCCTTTGCAGGAAGGACATCTCACAGTAATAGTGAAGAGCCCAGCCCTTAACCTGAGGCAAGGGGAACACTGACAAAGGGAGAGGGGAGATAAATAAAAAGAAAACCTAGCTGGATGTGCCTAATGGATACTTTTATATTTTGTTTATAGACCTGTAATTAGAAAAAACTTTGTAATTGGAACTTTCAATTAAAGTAATCGCCATGATTACAAAGAATATATGGAGAAAAACAAAGTTTTAAAAGAAAAACCTGCTGAAGAATTCACTGGAACTCAGCTTCTAAAGTTGCAAAACTTTTGAAATTCAGAACAGCTTGAAGATTTAGAAAGCATCACTGAAGAATGGGGTCATATTACAGAGTAGGAACTTTGAACTGTGAATCTAAAAGAAAAGGCTGCTGCAAGCAATCAAGGAGTCTGCAATTAAACCTCACCTGCATGCTCTAAGCTAGTTTTCAGATGTTATTCACACTCAGTGTAGCAGTGTGTTTGGACCACTAAAATTAGGTTCAAAAGACCCGGGGTCAGTACCGTTTCTGCCCCTTCAAGGAGAGCAGGTCCCTAAATGAAGCCTAAGTATTCTCATTTATAAGTTGATGACGACTCTTCTTCCAGGCTGTTGTGACTTGAAAGTCAGTTAACGTATATGTAGAAAATGGCAAGCCGCTTTACCAAGTGAAGCATTATATCGTTCACTTATTTTTTGAGTCACATTCACAAAGACAGACAGTAGCCAGTGCCAGAAATATCTTTAAAATAAAATAGAAACTGTAGTTTGCCAAAGCCATACAAGCCATTGAGAGGTTTCAGAGACCTAGCAGAGGTCGAGGTGCAGTTGTGTGTGTGATGCCCAAGAGTGTGTGCGGGCTTAGCATCCAAGAAACCTGGGTATGCATCTCCATTTGGCCACCCACTATGCCATCTTTGTCACTTAACCTGCCTGTGTCATCTGTAAAGTGATAGTGATGATAATAGTACATATATCATAGAGTTTTATAAAAAGTAAATTAATTAAAATGTGTGACTTGGTTGACTAAGAGGGAGAGATCTCTACAGCAGGTTGGAGATCTCTTACCTCAAGATTAATCTACAAAACTCATCATCTTAGATTTACCTCAGTCAACATTGCTTGTTTTATTGCTCCCATATCTCCAAGTTATTCCATTAGATTCTTGCATTTTTAAGCAACTGTTTATGCAGTTGAAAAACTAATATATACAGATGACAAAAATATACAAATGCAGAGTCTTACAATGAAACATAATCTCCCTCTTATTGCAGACCCTGGATCTCCTTGCTCAAGGGCAAACACTGCTGCCAAGTTTTTGTATGTCTTTCCAGAATTATGATTTTATATATGCCTATGTGTGTATATGTATATATTCATGTATATACATATATTTATGAGTATTGTATATATCTGTATAACTCTCCCTTTTTCTCACAAATGGGAGCATATAGAGATGAGATGGTTCTGCATCTTGTTTTTGTGCTTTAAACAGTTTTTTTCTGGACCTCTTTACATGTTAAGATGTATAGATCCATGGCTGCATAGCATTCATTATATGGGTATATAGTTAATTTAATCAGTTCTTTATTGATTTAATGGACATTTATGTTCTTTGGGGGTTTTGTTATTTTAATAAGCAGTGCCACAATGGATATATATATATATATATATATATATATATATATATATATATATTTAAGCATATGTAGGAGGATATCTTTAAATTCCTAGAAATAGAATTGTTAGGTCACAGGGTATATGCGTTTTAAATTTGGAGAGGTAGTACAAATTATATTACAAAGGGTCTGTATCATTAAGATGTAAGATTACTTGTTTTATCCACTCTTTTTTCTGTTATCAAATGATTATATTTATTTCTTTTTTTTTTTATTGGAGCATAATTACTTTACAATGTTGTGTGTTAGTTTCTGCCAGACAGTGAAGTGAATCAGCCATATGCATACACACATCCTCTCCCTCTTGGACCTCCCCCTCCCATCCCACCAACTAGGCCATCACAGAGCTGATGCTCCCTTTGCTATACAGCAGGTTCCCACTAGCTATCTATTTTACCCATGGTAGTATATTTATGTCACACCTAATCTCCCAATTCATCCCACCCTGCCCTGCCAGCCTGTGTCCACACATCGGTTCTCTATGTCTTCATTTCTATTCCTACCCGGCAAATAGGTTCATCTGTACCATTTTTCTAGATTCCACATATATGCATCAATATACAGCATTTGTTTATCTTTTCTGACTTACTTCAATCTGTATGACAGATTCTAGGTCCATCTACATATTATATATATGTACCACATCTTCTTTATCCATTCATCTGTCAATGGACATTTACGTAGCTTCCATGTCCTGTCTATTGTAAATGGTGCTGCAATGAACATTGGGGTACATGTCTTTTTTTTTTTTTTGAATTTTATTTTAATTTTTTATGCAGCAGGTTCTTATTAGTTATCCATTTTATACATATTAGTGTATATATGTCAATCCCAATCTCCCAGTTCATCACACCACCACCCCCCACTGCCACTTTCCCCCCTTGGTATCCATACGTTTGTTCTCTACATCTTTGTCTCTATTTCTGCCCTGAAAACCAGTTCATCTGTACTATTTTTCTAGGTTCCACATATATGCGTTAATATACAATATTTATTTTTCTCTTTGACTTACTTCACTCTGTATGACAGTCTCTAGATCCATCCACATCTCTACAAATGACCCAATTTCATTCCTTTTTATGGCTGAGTAATATTCCATTGTATATATGTACCACATCTTCTTTATCTATTCATCTGTCAGTGGGCATTTAGGTTACTTCCATGACCTAGCTATTGTAAATAGTGCTGCAGTGAACATTGGGGTGCATATGTTTTTGAATTATGATTTTCTCTGGGTATATGTCCAGCAGTGGGGTTGCTGGGTCATATGGTAATTCTATTTTTAGTTTTTTAAGGAACCTCCATACTATTCTCCATAGTGGCTGTATCAATTTACATTCCCACCAACAGTGCAAGAGAGTTCCCTTTTCTCCACACCCTCTCCAGCATTTGTTGTTTGTAGATTTTCTGATGATGCCCATTCTAACTGGTGTGAGGTGATACCTGATTGTAGTTTTGATTTGCATTTCTCTAATAATTAGTGATGTTGAACAGATTTTCGTGTGCTTCTTGGCCACCTGTATGTCTTCTTTGGAGAAATGTCTGTTTAGGTCTTCTGCCCATTTTTGGACCGGGTTGTTTGTTTTTTAAATATTGAGCTTCATGAGCTGTGTATATATTCTGGAGATTAATCCTTTGTTCGTTGATTCATTTACAAATATTTTCTCCCATTCTGAGGGTTGTCTTTTCCTTTTGTTTGTAGTTTTCTTTGCTTTGCAAAAGCTTTTAAGTTTCACTAGGTCCCATTTGTTTGTTTTTATTTCCATTACTCTAGGAGGTGGATCATAAAAGATCTTGCTGTGATGTATGTCAACGAGCGTTCTTCCTATGCTTTCCTCTAAGACTTTTATAGTGTCCACTCTTACATTTAGGTCTCTAATCCATTTTGAGTTTATTTTATGTGTGGTGTTAGGGAGTGTTCTAATTTCATTATTTTACATGTAGCTGTCCAGTTTTCCCAGCCCCACTTATTGAAGAGACTGTCTTTTCTCCATTGTATATCCTTGCCTCCTTTGTCATAGATTAGTTGACCGTAGGTGTGTGGGTTTATCTCTGGGCTTTCTATCCTGTTCCATTGATCTATATTTCTGTTTTTGTGCCAGTAGCATGCTGTCTTGATTACTGTAGCTCTGTAGTATAGTCTGAAGTCAGGGAGTCTGATTCCTCCAGCTCCATTTTTTTCCCTCAAGACTGCTTTGGCTATTCGGGATCCTTTGTGTCTCCATACAAATTTTAAGATTTTTTGTTCTAGTTGTGTAAAAAATGCCATTGGTAATTTGATAGGGATTGCATTGAATCTGTAGATTGTTTTGGGTAGTATAGTCATTTTCACAATACTGATTCTTCCAATCCAAGAACATGGTATATCTCTCCATCTGTTTGTATCATCTTTAATTTCTTTCAGCAGTGTCTTATAGTTTCCTGCATACAGGTCTCCTGTCTCCCTAGGTAGATTTATTCCTAGGTATTTTATTCTTTTTGTTGCAGTGGTAAATGGGAGCATTTCCTTAATTTCTCTTTCAGATTTTTCATCATTAGTGTATAGGAATGCAAGAGATTTCTGTGCATTAATTTTGTATCCTGCAACTTTACCAAATTCATTGATTAGCTCTAATAGTTTTCTGGTGGCATCTTTAGGATTCTCTATAGTATCATCTCATCTGCAAAGAGTGACAGTTTTACTTCTTCTTTTCCAATTTGTATTCATTTTATCTTTTTTTCTTCTCTGATTGCCGGGGGCTAGGACTTACAAAATTATGTTGAATAATAGTGGCGAGAGTGGACATCCTTGTCTTATTCCTGATCTTAGAGGAAATGCTTTCAGTTTTTCACCATTGAGAATGATGTTTGCTGTGTGTTTGTCATATATAGCCTTTATTTTGTTGAGGTAGGTTCCCTCTATATGCCCACTTTCTGGAGAGTGTTTATCATAAATGGGTGTTGAATTTTTCCAAAAGATTTTTCTGCATCTTTTGAGATGATCATATGGTTTTTCTTCTTCAATTTGTTAATATGGCGTATCACATTGACTGATTTGCATATATTGAAGAATCCTTGAATACCTGGGATAAATCCCATTTCATCATGGTGTATGATCCTTTTAAAGTGTTGTTGGAGTATGTTTGCTAGTATTTTGTAGAGGATTTTTGTATCTATATTCATCAGTGATATTGGCCTGTAATTTTCTTTTTTTGTAGTATCTTTGTCTGCTTTTGGTATCAGGGTGATGGTGGTCTCGTAGAATGAGTTTGGGTGTGTTCCTTCCTCTGCAATTTTTTGCAAGAGTTTGAGAAAGTTGGGTGTTAGCTCTTCTCTAAATGTTTGATAGAATTCACCTGTGAAGCCATCTGGTCCTGGACTTTTGTTTGTTGGAAGATTTTTAATCACAGTTTCAATTTCATTACTTGTGATTGGTCTGTTCATATTTTCTGTTTCTTCCTGTTTATTCAGTCTTGGAAGGTTATACCTTTCTAAGAATTTGTCCATTTCTTCCTGGTTGTCCATTTTATTGGCGTAGAGTTGCATGTAGTAGTCTCTTAGGATGCTTTGTTTTTCTGTGGTGTCTGTTGTAACTTCTTCTTTTTCATTTCTAATTTTATTGATTTGAGTCCCTCCTTCTTTTTCTTGATGAGTCTGGCTGATGGTTTATCAATTTTTTTATCTTCTCAAAGAACTATCTTTTAGTTTTATTGATCTTTGCTATTTTTTTTTTTTTTTTGGCGGTACGCGG